>JAENHJ010000414.1:0-52342 GCA_025330945.1 Mucuna pruriens
ATCAGTATGCTTCGTTCAGTTACTGTGCTTCGAAAAAATAAAAATTGAAAGAAAAAAAAAACATACCTCGTCAAGCATGGTTAATAGTCTACACTTCTTCTTCCCTACCCTCATTCCCATACTCCCCAAGTGGATCATCCCCATCAACAATTCCACTAGCACTCAGAGCCCTCATGGTTCCATCAACGATGCATCAGGGGCAATACTCCTCTCGATGCGTAAACTCCACGAACCCCAACATCACCCAACTCTTCCAATAATTGCTGTGCAGGCTTCAAGAACCTCGATCCCTTCAATATCGAAGCGTAACCCGTGAAGGGTCCAAGTGGAACCAATTCCTCAAGCCTCACCGTTCCCTCCAACCAAACCCGGAATGACACACCACCACCACCCTTATCACCATAAACAACAGCCCCATATCGCTGAAATTCAGTTCAAAGGGTGTTGAGTTAAGTTACTGTGAGAAGACAAAGACAAAGACAAAGGCTCGGGCTTGAACACCATCATTTCCTCCCATCATTGTAGCTATTATCAAACTCCCTAAGGTTCTGAAGCTGGTAGAAAGGTTTGTTATTGGTATTACTGTTGATAGCAGAGTGCATCACCATTCACAACGCCTCCCATCATCAAATTGGAACCTTCTTCCTTCGTGGCACAAGCCAACAAATCCAGATGGAATATGCGAAGGATCTAAAGAGAGGGTAAAGTTGGGCATGAGGGGTGAAGGGTGGAGGAAGATTCAACAAAACAAGCTTGGTTGTGAGAGAAAACTCTTAAGCTTGTCCTTCTACTTTGTTGTGGGACATGGTAGTGCTCAAAACCCTCAGCCATAGTGAAGAAAGAAAGTGGCGCAGTTTGTCACAGAGATACGTGAACTGAACTGATTTGAAAGTGGGGTGTGGTATGGGGTTTGGTCTACACGCATCTGAAACCACTGCACACAAACTCACACACTCTCTCACAAGCAAACACACACACAGTGTCTCTATTTGCAGTGTTTTTTACAAGTAACTGTGGATTGTTCACTCGCGTTCTCATTCTCTCTCTTGGAAACTCCAAAGGGAAGGTGCAAATGATACACCTTGGGGCTCAGAAAAGACCGGCTATTTCCGGTAATAATCGAACAACGCTGCTCCTGTGTGTGTTCAGATATTTCTGACAACCGGGTTTCTCAGCTTTGTCGTCTTCTCAACCCTCGTGTCCTGTGTTTGAGTTTATTTTTTAAATTATAATTTATTAAACACTCACATTCGTATATAATTTAAATTATCTTAAAGAAAATTCATATAAAAATTATCTTAAAATTTATATTTTAGTAGGTGGATTCTCCCAGATAAATACTTATTTTAATATATAAATCATATTATAATAAATATTTATATATATATATAAATTATATTTAAACTTACATGAATAATTAAGACATGATATAAATTATTTTTAATTATTTTTAAATTAGTGAAATTTTCAGTTTTAAAATAAAGATAAAATAAATTAAAAAAATAAGTAAAAAAATTTAAGAATATATAAAAATAAAAAAAAAATTGAAATAGGTAAAATATAATTTTTAATTAATTACCAGAATAATGTATAAAATATATTTCTAAATAACAGAATGAGAAAATAATGTTGAAAGTAACTAAAAGTGAGAAGAGAATATCATTTTATTTTTATAATAATAATAATAATAATAATAATAATAATAATAATAATAATAATAATAAAATAAATAAATAAATAAAAGTAATAGTGATAATAGATACTGACGGTGATGACGCACGTGAGAACGGAGTAACAGAGCGGTGAATGAAAGAAAGGCTTTTGCCGTTCTGGACACTCATCCCCTCTCGCTTTACGAGGGGTTTCATACTTCAATTTTCTTTTTTTTATTTTAACTTCTCAGCGGTGAATAATAATTTTGCGGTACTGTCTAATCAGCTTATCAAACCGAGAAATTTTTCTTTTAATATAATTTTTTCTTAGATTAGAATTTGAAGTTTTAACATCTTAACTAAAACACATATATATTTATCACTTATATAAACTATGGTTAATACTTTAATTTATTTTCTTTTTTAATTTTAAATTAACAGAATGTTCATGAAACAATAAATGAGATTAAAGAAACAAAGTGAATTCTAATACGTGATGAGGCCACATTATTTTGGCAGTTCGCTCTCCTCGCATAAGTTAGTGATCATCTTCTGAATTCGAGATTTACTTTCGAACTCAATATTATTCAAAATAATTAACATAATGTGTATATGGTAGTTAAAAAATTAAAAATAAAATTGGATATATAAAAAATGTGAAAGATATACCTATAGAGTTCTTAAATATAAGAACAAAGTTTTATATAATTTAATTATTAAGTAATTCTGACGTAATAATTTTATATAATAACCAGTTTTTATAAACAACGGTGCTTAATATTTTTAGGAATGATGACATAATTATATGATTATTTTAATTTTTAAAAATACTATTATTAAAAAAGCTTTATTGAAATTGTCAAATTATATATATTAATATGGATCCATTAAAAGCAAGCTAACCAATTCAACTATGATTGCAACATTAAAGATACGGCTAAACATAAATTTTGAATTAAATTAAAATAATGAAAAGTTAGTTTAATAAGGTATCTATAACACTGCAACTCAATATTGAGTTGCAAAGTGAAATTTGGTGGACTGGTTTGCCACCTTTTCATATAAGAAATTTAACATATTTTTGTGCATTTATTTAAATGGATTACAACACTGTTCATAACGGTCATTCTTGACTCATTCTTCCATATGTGTAGCCTTTGTTTTTTCACAGGCTTTGTAAGAACACTCTTATTTCTCTTTAGCCTATAAAGTACATTTTATTGACAAAGAAATGGTTAGGCAAGTTGCCTATACAGTTATACAAGCAACTGTGCTTGGATAACAAAAAGCCATGTTAAGTGCTCAATCACAATTTTTATTAAGCTACTTAGTTATGAGATCGCGTTGGAGATGGTCCACGAAAAACACTTGAATAATATGAAACAAATCAACTCAATCCATTTCCGGGTGCATTAGTTTAATTATTAAAAAAATACAAATTATCATAAAAAAATTTAATTATATTAAAAGTTTATAACTATCTAAAGAAATAATAAGCCCCTAAGAATATAGAAAATGAATTTTAATGAAACAAACCCGGTACATATTAATAAACTCACATTTATGAATAAATGAAAATATAAATAATTAAATAAGATAAATATACAATCCTATAAATAATTTAAATATTTTAATAATAACAATAAAGAGATATAATAACAAAAGAAACATCATTAAATACATATGTTATAGCATCAATAACAATATAATAAAGAAGATATACAATTTTAAACTTTCACTAACCTAAAATATCAAAAGACTTCACCCAACCCCGTAATATACAAAATTTTGAAAAGTTTTTGGTCATTGAATCTCCTAGCATGCACTTTGTAACAATGTACTCAATTCGAATATGAAACTCTATAATTTTTTTTCTATCAAATAAATATTCTATATATCAAAGTGCTTTAAATGATAAAAGACTCTTATTATTCTAAGAGAAATTAATGTTCGATAATAGTATTGTCACAATATATCACAAGTAACTATATATAATCCACATGAATACAAGTGTTTATAATAGCTAATAACATAACCCCTCAGTTTTATTCTATTTTATTATTAATTGTAAATATTGTATTTTATTAATTATTAATAATAACTGGTTTAATTGTTTTATAATTAAATAAATAATATTTTTAGAGAAATATATGTTGAGTTTTAATTAATTAAATTAAGAAAAATAAGTTATTTAAATATGATAAAAGCTTAATAACATAATCTCAAACATCACCTCCTTCTCCTGTAGAAGGAGTAGGATAACTCAAGTCCCACATATGAGCCCATGCATAGTTTCCTTCTCTTATACAAGAGTGGGATAACAAGCAATAAGAAAGGTAAGAGAGCTTCCAAACAAGTTGAGTTTGATGCAAAAACTTTGAATTTATGATAGTTTAATCTTTCTCATCTTTTCGAGATTCCTCAAGAAATGTGGGGACTGTTTGTTTGGGTTTTACATAGAAGCATGCTCATGCTTATCATGGGTTGTTAGAGGGAGTTGTAAGACCCACTTTTAGGCTATATAAAAGAGTGACTAGAGGAACAGTAAATACCCCTACGGTGTTGAGTTAATTTTCCTAACACTTGATTTCAATTTAGAGAGTAAAAGGAAGGAGAACCTCAGAGTAAACCCTTCAAGGAACAAGAAGAACGATCTTGAAGAACGTGTTTTACTTCTACACTTCTTTAAGTAAAGGGATAGTGAAAAATCTCGCTCAAGAGTATGGGTATGACTATGGATAAAGGGGTTAGCCCTAGATCTTTCTTAGTGTTAGTGTTTGAATGTCTTTGTTAATCGATAGAGTGTTTAGTCGTTTTCCCACTTAGTCTTTGTGTTTGACTGTCTCTATCAAATTAATAGAGTGTTTTGTTATTTTCCTGCTTGGTGTTTGTATTTGATTGTTTTTGTCAATTGACAAAGTGTTTAGTTGTTTGCATGTTGATTGTTTATATGTCCTATGATTAACCAAGTGTTTGGTTGTTTGTTTATTGATTGTTTATGTTTGACTGCCTCTATGATTGACAGAGTGTTTGATTGTTTGTTTATGCTTTTTTGTTTCTATCAATTGATAGAGTACAAAGCTTTTAACCTCGTAGTCATGAGTTGAGGGTTTTTTTTCCTAAATCTCAAGTTTATATGCCTTAGATTTCTTGAAGGAGGAATTAAGTTAATGACTTTCATCTATTGTTAAAGATTGTATATCTTGGTTTCTCAAAGGAAAAATCTAGTTAAGTGCTTGTATTTGAAATTTTATGAAATTGTATGAAACTATGGAATATGTTTGTATATGTTGTGGTATGTTGAATTCAAGACATGATGAGTCATGATATGCATTATAATAATAATTGAGAATGATAATATGTGACATGAAAATGAGTAATAAGGATAAATGTCCTCCAAGGTTGACCTAGTTTGTAAGAGACAAGAATGAACCTAGGAGACATTTGTCTAGTGAATGATCTAGCATGTGAGAGGTAATAATAGTACTCATTCATCTATGATGGGTTGTGAAATAAGGTGCCCAGCTTGTGAGATGCAAAAAGGTCCTTATTGGCCCAATATTTAAAGTGAAATGATGACTAAATTAAACTACATTTCATGCATCATTTAATAAAATAGACGTGTAAGGAAGTAAACACAAACTTGACTAGTAAGGTCACTAGACCTCTTAGGGGTAATTGATATGAAAATCCGAATGGTCATAACTGATCTCATGAGCTAGGACAGACAATGCAAGTCATATAGTACCTGAAGTGCCCAAAGAGCATTATTCTAATGGAGGACGACTGATAGACAGGTTGAGCTGTGTTCCCCTAGCCTACTTTCTTAAATTAGAGTTGGTACCCTATGGCATATGGAGTAGTATTAGGAGTGCATTCATGTGCATATGTAGATTGTTTATTTTATATCTTGTAATTAATTGTGTGACTGTATGTTATTTACGTTATGCTTATATCATGAGCTTGAGCAAGGTATATTTCTCATTCTCTTTCGTCCTATTGCTTGTGTTTGAGTTGAATGTCACCTTGCAGGTGACAAAATAGGCTCCTCGTTTAGTTACTTTTCTTCTAGTTTCATGTACTTTTATATTTGATACTTTAATAGAACATGTGACATTACGATAGTTGTAATTATTTTATGATAGTATGTTTTAGTTTATATTTTATGACTCCTACAATGTTAGAAATTGACCATTTTATTTTTAAATTACACTATGTGAGAAGATAATGTGAAATCTTTTACCAATGGATGTATGTTGAAGGTTAGAATTTATTAAGTTTATTTATTATAATTATATAACATTAGGATAAAGGGTGTCACAATTAACACATCACAATTGAGCTAAACTAAAATATGCTCTTTGACATTTAATTAATCTGAGTTTCACTAATAAGTGATTATATAAACCCATGTAAGATGAAAAGTATCTATCGACAATTTTGGACAACATAGACATTTAATTTAAAATAAAATAATACTTTGAAATAATGTGATTACAAAATATTAACAATAAGTTGAACTTACAATCATTGAACTAATTCATGTAGGAAATTATATTGGATAGAAATATTGACATCATATATGCAATATATTTTGAAATCTATAACTTTGTGAAATGTGGAATATTTATAAGGGGTGGAAATAGGCCTTCACAAACAAGATTTTTTTTTAATAAGTCTAACCTATTTAAAAAATTCAAGCCTCATGTTTATCTTGTTATCTGTTATGGATTTATTTTAGACATAACCTATTCAAAAGTTTAATTTGACTTGTTAATTTACTTAAATGACTATTTCATATTAAAAATTTTGTATAAGCTTACCTTATCTCTACGTAGACTAATAGACTATGAAAGCCAATGTAGAAAAACTTTTGTAAAATAAATTATAATGTATAAAAATTAAAATAACTATTATACAAAGAATGAGTCAAAGATGATGAATTGAGTCTAACATGATATAAACTTATATTTAAAGTCTAATATCACATTTATTATAAATTATTTAGAAACCTATTTTGTAATAATACATCTATAAATAAGACATAAATTTATCTTTTAATAAACTTATATGTTTGACTTTTAATGTATATCAACATATTTAATATTTGAAAAAGATAAATAAATCTATAATTTTAATATATTATAACATACTAATATAATAATAATACTAAAAAAATATTTATATTAACTTAAATAGGTCATACCTTTACCCTTTTAACGAAATAGACTTATATAAAAATTCAAGTCTAGTTTATTTTATAAAGAAGTTCGGTCTTATGTAAACTAGGTCATAATGTATGAAACATATAAAAAGGACATAAAAAGAATAAAAATTTAATTTTATATAAATACCTGAAATCAATTCTTCAATCACATTGACTTAAAAAGAGAGAGTACAATATAAAAAAATTCACAACAGGTCCATAAAATATTTTAAATATAAATTCTAGGAGTAAATCGAAAATATAATTTATTTTCAAATTAATTATTATAAAATATTTTGTAATATAGTTTTAAAAAAATTAAATAATATTTAAAATAATTATGAGGTACACGATAGTAAGGCCAGGTAGACAAATAGTTGGGCCAACAAGAAATAGGTAATGGGTGGAGTCTTTGAATGAAATGGTGTGTGTCTATGTTGAATTGTTTGTATCATAAAATTAGAAAAAGGGATTATTAGGCAATTAGGGACATTATTTTCCCTCTTCCTTTTCATTCCAATGACAGACGCATTGTCACATCTACTGATTAAATCTTCATAGCATCATTTTTTGGGAGTAATCTGAAACCAACTAACAATGCTACTTATCTCACCTTTCTTTTCTTTCTCAATCATTCTATTTTATTCGCTACCTCTGCACACTGCACGCCGATGCTTATTAGTTGCAGAATTCTTGCATAAAATAATAGGGTTTTAGGATGTCAAAATAAAAGTTATTATTTAGAGTATGCTTTTCTTTTCCATAAGAATTAAAGGCAGGATTGATGAGTTTATCACACTTAATCGATTAAGTTAAACTCCACCTATTGATTCAGAGTATGTTTAATTTGTTTTTACTCTTTTATTTTAAAAGTTTGTTTTCTAAAATAATTTTAAACTATTTGATAATAATTAATTTCTTATTTAAAATCTATTAAGTTTTAAAAATTATTTTCAAAATAAGTGTTTTTAAAACAAGAAAAGGTACAATTGAAAAATAAAATATATTTTTTTATTTTCTTTAACAATGAGTTTGATAGAGAGAATGAAAATAGACCACAAAGAAATAAATAGTGATAAAAATAGTGAAGAGTGAAATAGATAAGAGTTAATTTTGTAATTTGTAGTTTTATTATTATTATTTCTCACCTTTGCTGCATAGAAGTTTATTTGAAGTGGATCGCACTACCTTTTTATTTCTTTTGTCTTAATTTAGCATTTACCAAACCTACGTGTATCTTTTTCTCATATGTGTTTTTGTTTCTTCCGCGCTATTTATATGCTATCAAACGAAGCATAGAAAAGTGTTTTTAAAAAAATAGAAAAGTGTTTTTTAAAAAAAGTAAGCAAACAATGTCTTAGTCTTTTGTGTTTAAATTAATGCATGAAATTTATTACTCACGGAACAACTATAATATGTATCAATTAAGGTTATAATACCAATTGATACATTTTAAAAGGAAGTATCTTGATATTTACCGGCAAATTAAGCACAATATAACATGATCACATAACACAAATAATTAAAATAAGTTTTTAAAAAGCATATACTTGGAGATAATGACGGATCTATATAAGTTTTAATTTATGACGACAATACTCATATAAATTTGTAGGGACAATGTTCATTATGAATTAACTTCTTTTTTTTAAGGATCTAGGGATAATTTGTTTACCGCATTACAAATTAGAAAATTTTATAAATATATATTTATATTATATTAAAAAATTAAAAAGTTTGTGAAGTAATTGCCCTCAAGGGACAACATAGACCCATCCTTACTTATTGATAAGCTTGAATTCATAGTTACTATCTTGATTCAAAATCATAAATAAGAAAATGAAGGAGAATTTGTCAGAATTTGATGGCTAGGATCTTCTAAACCTTAAATAGGATATAAATTTTACAACCTTCGCATAATAGCATGCATGAATCATTTATTTAGGTATCAAATGAGACTCCAAATCCCTCCTTTGTGTACCGGGGAGAGTTACAATCTTATTTATATTAAATTTCTAAATATTTAATATTTATTTTCTAACTAAGATAAGGTGATTTACTTGCACATATTAAATTTTTTTAGATAAAATCATAATAGATATTGTCAATTACTCATGCAAAAACAATACTAAAATATCATTTAATACTCAACGAAAGTTTTTTTTTAAGAAAGATAAATCAACATATATTCATGTGTCTTTTTTTTTATTCAATGTAGGAATGAAGATCATACGTCTTATCAAAGTGTATTGAAGAAGTCTTGAAAGATAGGTCAATACTTGTTTTAATTTTTTTTATCTACATAAAAGACGCACCCTCTACCAAAAAATAATAGTGTAGCTTTTGGAAAACTACTTTATTCTTTACTATAAGTTGTTTGTACGAGAAATGAAAGATAAACATGATGCTTTATTTTATCAAAGTAACTAGTTAGTGAAAATATTTTATGTTTCATTTAATGCCTCAACAAACAATTTCTCCGTACTACTTAAAGAAAGACGCAGGAAGGTCAAAACAAGCTATTACGATTTTGTCATGAAGCCTTTTATAAATATCAAAACTTCTGAAGAATCAATATAAAGAATTATTATGCAAAAAATCCAAAGCTTTTAAATCTTTTCGTAATCACTTAGAAAATTATGTGAAAAAACTATATTATGGAGAATCAATATAAAAAATTATTATGCAAAAATATCCAAAACTTTTAAATCTATTTGTAATCACTTAGAAAATTATATGAAAAAAAACTATATCAATCTGTACATCCCCTATAAGACGATGTGATATATTAACTTTACCCTTAACCATTTCTTTGTGTATTTAGTTGAAGATTGAAGAGGCTTTGTATTCCAAAGAACACTTTGATATTTTTTTAAAAATACAAGTCAAATAGCACTTGTTTTGAGAAAGAGGTTTGATGTAAACAATACTTGTAACTAAGATTCAATTAGCAGAAACTTAGTGATGCACTAAGAATTAAATGTAGCCTCAGATTTAAGACGAACCAGTATAAAACCTTGAGTTTTCTTTTTCTTAACATAGTGTTTTGAAAACCTTTTATGGAACATTTTTCTTTCACACTTGCTTTTAAAAGAAAGTACTTTTCTTTTTGTTTTTATGATCATCTATAACTAAAGACAAACTTATCCTTACGAAAAGATTTGTAAAAAAATTTAAAACACAATTTAACCATATTCTTGTGTTCTATAAGGTTAATCTAATAATTAAATAATGCTAATGCACAAGAAAATTCAATAGTGCTTTCTCATGTAGCTTGAAAAATAATAAAATGTACCTCAATCTATAGGTGGGAGTGTCAAAATGCATGAACTCGATGGATTGATCCAATTAACTTGATGTATAAGTTGATTTGAGTTGTCAAAATTTGAGTCTAAACTTATTTTGACCCAGCCCAACTCATCCCAAAAATTTGTTGCCTTGAGTGATGGGCTAGGTCAATTTTAGCTCAATTTGATAGAATCATAAATGATAAATATATTATTATATGTGTTGTTAATATCTATTATAAAGTTAATATTCAATGTATATTGAGTTTTTCTTTCCATTTTTACCACTTG
This sequence comes from Mucuna pruriens, assembly GCA_025330945.1. Lineage (NCBI taxonomy): Eukaryota > Viridiplantae > Streptophyta > Magnoliopsida > Fabales > Fabaceae > Mucuna > Mucuna pruriens. Next base: position 10,437 of record JAENHJ010000414.1, read on the forward strand.
TTTATTGTTGCCGTTAACACATTTTATTTTTTTTTATTATTGCATATTATTTTTTTTATAGAACAAATGACAACTTATTATATTTGACACTATTATTAAAACTATAAGATAATATAAAATATAATATATTACTTCTATATTTTTATTTTAATTTATAGTTATTAAAATTTTTATTAATTTTTATATAAAGTTAATTAGTTTCGATAATTTATAATATTTCATATTTTAAAAATTGAGTGACTTATGGACATCGATTCATCAAAGACAGAGTTAGGCTAACGAAATTCCAATGACAATAGCTAAACACACCCTCTTAATTACTAAATGCATTCTTTTTGCATTTTAATATATATTTTTTTCCAACTTCCCTTACCAAAAACTAATTTCGGGAATGTATAATACATTTCAAAAAATAAGTTCCGGAAGCCCACAAAGTTAAAAAATCTCGCTCTTGTTTGAAGCTTGATTTCTCACGTTTCCTTCAGAGCTGGTTCCATCAACAATATCATCACAAAAAATCAATCGAACTCTTTTTTAAAGTTAATAATATCGATGGGATAAAGATAAAAATCCATACACATACGGAAGATGAGAGAGAAAGAATTGTTCCACATTCTCCCAAACACTAGAGAGAAATAGAGGAAGAGAATTTTTTGACTTGCACTAAATTTGATTCACTTATTCTTAATTGAAACCAGCATACTTTGGTATTTGTGTATGGCTTTATTTCCACTGTATATTTGTGTAAACTGTAATATTTATTGTCCTGATGCTAGTATTGATCTATAGATGTATGATTTCAACTAGTTTGATTTGTGTTTTAGGTGTTGACAAGCTATCAAATATTCAGGCTTTCAGCAAAGGGGAATAGTTCCATTCGCTTGTGCTGTTGAGATAAACCCTAAAATAAAATTTTAACTGAGTTACTAAGATACTAGCATCAATAATATCCCAATGCATTTAACCACCAAGTAACATTCAAAAAAATAGTTTTCAAGGATTTTAAAACCATAGCTACCTATCAGCATTAACAACAAAAGCCAAGGGAACTGGTCATGGTAACTTATAGAACAGTTCTCCTAAGTTGAGTATTCATGAATAGCTAAAGATTGTTCAAGACTACTCAGCATATAAACATTCTATTTCTATATCTCTCCATGTTCACATCCTTTCAACCAGTCACATCAAGACTTCGGCATACACACATTCTTCTTATAAATTTAACAAAAATGTATAAAAAACAAATGCAATGGGCCACAACATGTATTCAATAAAGTTGCACAAAAAATAAAAAAAGTAGGAGCAAGACTATCACCAAATAATATACCTCATGTTGCAAAATTTTTATAAGAAAGAAAAAATAAGAAGAAAAAATAAAATACTTTTTTATAAGTTAATTTTAACTTATAAAAAATATTTATTTTTTTTCTATTTTCTTTTCCTATGAATCAAACATACTCTCAATCCATTTCTTCTTAACAAACTGAGATAGGTAGACTGCACTAAATCCAAAATAAGCTATGATTCTCCATACTTTCAGTGACTCATCAAGGAGAACTATGAATCTATGATTCTCAAGAATGTATGTATTCATGCCTTTATTACTATTTCAATTGTTTCAATTGCCTTGAGCAGTAGGAGATCCAGACAAGAAATTTAAAAGGAGGGTGTATTTAGCAACTGCCAATTCCAATTTATCATTAAATTGGGTCGGTCCAACCCAACTAAAAGATGTGTTGGCCCATGTCAAATAGCCTAATACGAAAGCTCTGCATATAGCTTAAGCTGAATTCACTGTTGTTACAATTACAACCACTATTATTTAAGCCCTGTGGCTGAGGAGGATTTTAATTGATCTTAACTTGGATGAGAGAGAGAATGGAGATTCTCGTTCACAAACAACCATGCTACTGTTATTTCTCATAGTCCTTTCTTTCGTGGAAAAAGTAAGCATTTGAACATCAACTTATTTTTCTCATGAGAACTAAGTAGAGAAATGTGGAGATATTGTTCTGATTTACAGTAAAACAGAAATTCACGTTACAGATATTTTCTCTGTTCCATTACAGTTAGCAAATTCGAATTCCTAAGGAGAAAACTTGGTATTTATTTACAGCTCCTAAGGAGAAGTGTTAGTAAATGTGTTTAGAACTGCCAATAGGAATTGTGAAATGTGTTTTATTTCTTTCTCTTGATTGTTTTTAGGGAGTAATTATTTTGTTATTCTCTCTGGACATGGCATAATTAATTTTAGGATCATGTTGTTACTTCATACTAGTATTAATAGGCTCTTGAGATTAACTAATCCAAAACCACATTTAAGGATGGAAGAATAAAATAGAAAAGTAAGCGGCATAAATATAAGCTGCCAAGAGATGTATTAATACATTTGTTCTACATCGGAACATTTCCTCTTGTTGTTTAAATGACCTTAGTAATTAAAATTAAAATGACCCTAAACCTTGGTTTCCACACCCTCACAATCACCTTTGTCTTCATAGCAATCAGCCACTGCCACCTTTTGCACATTTTTGTAGGAATATCGACGGGCAAGGAACACAAATAAGAACAAATTCACTATGTTTATGGCTGCCAATAGCCAAAAGAATTTGTCCAATCGACTACTATTCAAATCCTTACCAAACCAACTCTTCCCATTCTTCTTTGTCATATGATCAACCATTGTTATCAGCATACTACTTAGGAAACTCGCTGCCCCAATTACGCTAAGGTAAAATGCTATGCCTAGACTTCTCATTGAGTCAGGAACTTGGTCATAAAAGTACTCTTGCAAACCCACAAGAGTAAACCCATCACCAAAACCAATGATGAGAAACTGTGGAGCCAACCAGAAGATACTCATTGTTAGTGAACCCTTTATTGGATCCCTCTCAACAGCTTCAAGCCTCTTTCTCTCTACCAAAGCTGCTACTATCATTGTAGCAATAGAGAAGAGCATTCCAAAACCAATCCTCTGGAGAATGTTGATTCCTCTCTCGTTTTGAGTAAGTTTTCGTAACACAGGCACAAGAATCTTGTCATAAGTGGCCACAGAAATTACCATCCCAAAGGCAGCAATGGTGAAGATTGAAGCTGGAGGAATCTCAAACCCGTTACCTATGTTTCTGTTCAACGTGGCACCTTGTTTGATGAAGAATGTAGATGTTTGTGCCACACATATGCCGAATGGTACGGTAGATACCCAAATGGGGATCAGGTTGATAATAAGCTTCATTTCTTCAACCTTAGTTACAGTTGCTAGGTTCCAAGGACTCTGCTTTTCTGCTGAACTTCCATCACCAACAAGAATTGCTGCCTTGTCAAGAAATCTGCAATTATGATTTACATATTAACATGTAAATTGGTAGACAGGTTAAAATGGGTCAAAACATAACATCAATATAGAATTTAATTTGAACATACTAGTGTAAAACGTGGATGGTCATGTATGGTCACACTGCTAATTTCTGTAAAATTACTTTAATAATTATATCTAGGTTGATTTTTAATTGATTGATTGTATACAAACTTTAAATTGACGGTGTATCAAAATTAATCTCTAAAACATAGGGTTAAAAAAGTGATACATTTTTTGTTGCACTAAAGAGGACAAAACAGAACAGAAAAAAATGTTTTATTTTGTTGTGTTTGCTTGCCAAATAGTCAAATACTACCATGTCATGCTACTTACTTGAGTTTCTTAGTGTGACACAGAAATCTTCTATTGTTGCTTTGACTGTGAGACTTGGGAACCTCGTACAATTGAGCAGGATTAGAAGGATATGGAAGCTTTCTTTTGGAAATGGCAGCAACAAGAACCTGCAACATTGGAGTCAAGGGACTCCCAGTTGGTACCCTATAACGATAAAATGGCCTTCCTATTATGAAGATGAGCAGTGAAAAAACCATGATCACTGTGAAGATAATATCAGCAGCGTCCCAGTTTATGTTGTCTTGTATGTAAACAATGAGGGTCACTCCCAGAATAAGTCCACTGCATAGTGCACAATTCCACCAATTGAAAAAAGACATTTTTTGCCTCCTTTCTTCGTCATGATCCTCATCAAATTGGTCAGCTCCAAAGCTCTCCAAGGAGGGTTTGTGCCCTCCAGTTCCAATAGATATTAAGTAAATGGCCAGGAAGAAAACCACTTCATGAATTTTCCTTGGTTCAGTGCACATGTTTGTGTCATCACATGGCTTTAAGCTTGGTAAGAACCAAGACAGAGTAAGGAGAACCAAACCCTGTATTTTATTTACTTTTATCCATTAGAACAAGTTTTCATAGGTAGAACATATAGAGGAAAAGGCCAAATTAATAACGATAACATTTATTATAATAAACATGAGAATCAAATTTTGATCGCATATTTAAGAAGAGAGTTTATCTGCCAACCATGCCATGGTGGTGTGTTATACTAAGTTTTAATGGAATAGTGATTGAACTTACCATGAGATATACAATGCATGATGCAAGCACAGTGGTGTAACGGCCCAAGTATGCGTCGGCTATGAATCCACCAAACAGTGACATCAAAGTTGTGACACCAGACCAGTAGTTCACATTCCTTGCTGCTGTCTTGAGTTCTTGATGCATAACCTTTGTCAGGTAAAGGACCAAACTAGTTGCTATTCCAAAGAAGCTCAACCTCTCGCTGGTCTCAATTGCTGAAAACAAGGATCAAATTAAAATCTTATGGTTAATGGCACTAGATGCAAAGAAACTTGTTTCAAAACTGGTAATAGATTAATTTTGGGAAGTAAATACTAATTAGTAAATTTCTTTCAGATAAGGGGAAAAACAAATTGTTTCCATATAGATTAAATCAAACACGAACCTCATTTTTGCTATTCAACTCTCCTTTAATTGAGATCCGTGGGCTATCCCAATCCCATTAAACCAGAAAAAAGAAAAATATATTAAGATATCCTACTGTATAGTATGCATGATAAACACGGACCAATTTTTTGCTAGTTTTGGATCAAATAAATGGACGAAATTTCTAAGCTTAGTCTAATTTAATATTGTAAGATCAAGTAGTGACAATATTAACGTTTTGATACAGAAAATAAAAAGTGATTTTAACATAAAATAGCCATTATTATCTACACTTGCCTTTTCTTTTATTTCATTTTTATTCTATTTTTTTTTTCATCTCTTTGTCTGAGAACAAACTACTTGAGCCACTAATCCCTAATCTTGTACTTGGAAGCGTGAAGTGGACAAGAAAGCAAACAGGTACGATTCCATTCTCTGTATTTTGACACGCATAGAGAATCATGGGTTTAGTCGAAGTCTTATATAGGAAAAAAGTGGGGCAAAATACTCCCACGGGTTTTGATTCATTTAAAGTAAGGATTTTTTTTAATAGGATTTGTACTTGGAGGGGTCCACAGCGCATTCGCTTGCTATGATGGAAGTGCTCTTCTCATGACAAATATGATGACAGGAGGAAATCTTAGTATGTGTCGAAGCTAAAATGTCAAGATTTTTATGGCCGCACTTGCAATAACATCAATTACATTTATTCGTAAATTTTTATAATATTAAGGATTACGAAAAAAACTAAGATACCCATAATTTAAAACCTAGAACATACGTTTGGATATCTTAAAATGTTTGTTTAGATAGTTTTTTTTTTATAAATATTTATAAAAGAAAATAAATAAATTTATTTAATAAATTAAAATTAGTTTATCGAATAATTTAATTTGTAGAGGTTTTTTTTATATTATTTTAAAAATTAATTTTAAATTATATAAATTAATTTTAGTTTGTGAAAAAAATTATTCTATTTTTCTTCTTTTTGTTTCTACAAGTATTTATGAAAACTTTATCCTAACAGAATAAAAGTGTATTTGGAGTTGGCAAAATGAGTGTTTTTAATAATATAAAGCAGCCTTCAAATGTTATTATAAATGAAGTTCATGGTTAGGTGCAAGAAATGCTAATTAAAGCTTTGGATAAATGGAGCTGTCCGAGTTGCTAAAGGAGATGTTTATTGGTTGGTTCCAATTCGTTGGATGTCTCCTTTCAGAAATAATTTTATTCTACAATACATAACAAACTCACATTTAGTTATATGCTGAAAGTTGTTCAGTTAATGAAAGAGGATCAATAGCGAGTGTTCTAAAGCTCAATATGAATGCTACTATGTATTGCAGGTAGAATTTAAAAACTAGTGGAAGGTCACGTGGGTTCTGAATACTTTGCTTATTCTCAAGTGAAATTCTGAAAATTATTAGTTTGTGGTTGAGGATATAAGGTCGGCCACTTCAGCGTCGCACATTATATATACAGTAAGCTTCATGCAATGGTCCATGTACGCACGTTTTCAACCATCAAACTCTGTTTGAATCTATCTAAAATAGTGTATACGAAGAGAGATAATTTTTATTTATTGAATTAATTTTTTGAGTTAAGTTAAATTTAAATTTAAATTTAAAATAATATTAAAATTTATTTTAATAATTATTGTTGAATCTAATCTATTATCAGATCATCTATAGGTTGTTTGGTTTTATAAATTTCACATTTGAAATCCTTATCTCTTAAAACTAGTTTTTGAAATTGAATTATGATAAAATTTGAATTTTAAAAACACACAAGTGGAATCTTGATTTAAACCAGGGTCAGCATCTTAAAAAGAAGAACCACTACTAATAGCAACGTTCTTAGTGATAGCAAACCATTAGGCTTTATGTGGTTGATATCGTTTATCATCATAATTTAATGGTATTGGGATAATATCTATAAGTGGGTAGTGGCATGTGGGACTGGGAATCCACCGCTTTCCATGGTCGTACTGTTTTGACCTACCAAGTGTCGAGTACTACAAGGAAAAATTGACCATAATCAATCCCTTTTTTGCTGCTTCTCTTTTTTGGTTCTGGCCAATGATTCCTCTTACCATTGATTATAGATATGAGTACTCTTGATAACTGACAACTTAAATGATATCCAAAAATCATTTTGCAAGTGGTTTCAAATTGAATCACTTAATATGTTTTAATAAAATTCATTCACATACTAAATTTCTTCGAAATTAATTTTTATTTTTACAATATTAATGTCAATGATGGGACATTTATGGGTGTGATTCAATCTAATAGTGGGTGACTTAATAGAGTTAATAATAAATATTGAAACAAATATTAGTGAAATCTTATGAATTTTATAAAATTGATGTGTAATATAAGAATTTCTCTCACTTCACTGTCTACGGTTACTAACCTAGCAAGGTAATACGGCCACAATCTAGTCTTTTGTATTAGGGTTTGATTTGACTCTCCCGATGGAATGGATGTTTGAACTCCTTCAATGTATTCCATTTTCATGAATCAGAAGAAAAGTTATTCTCCTTAGTTATTCGGATTATTGAGAAGTTATATGTGCGTGTACAAGTTGGATGAGGCATTTTTTATTTGAGTAGATTGTTTGCTTTGTCGTGGGGAATATAGATTGTGATGATGATACATGCATGTGTGGGCGATTAATGTATCATATGGTGGGAATATTCTAATGAAGATGTAAAGAAATTATGAAGACTCAACAACTTAAGTATTATGTACTTGGGTATAATTAACAGAGAAAAGAGAAAGAAAATAAAGACATGAATCTTTTCCATTAATTATTTGTTTTTGTTGGCTACGTGTACAGAATGTACAGTAAGTAACTTGTAACATTTTTATAAATATTTTAAACTTATAATTTTAGTGAGCTTCACATAAAACTGTTATTATCAAATGTTTTTAATTTATTTTAGTGTTTCTTTTCACTAAACTCTTATTTTTAAAATTTTATTAAATAAATATTTATTAAAATTATTTAACTGAGTGTCAAAAATTAAAGACATCAAAACAAGTGATCGAACTTATTTTTTCCATAGACTACACATTTCATGACTTGACCTGAAAAGTTAATTTACACCTTGTTAGGTTAGCTCAAATTGACCAATTTCTTTTTTTTTCCTTAATTTTGTATAATTTTAAAATAATAAAAAATACTAAATCAAAATGAACTTCACAATGTTTAAACATGTAAATTTAATCTAATTTATCGATAAGATCAAGCCAATTTGACCTACTATTTTTTTAAGAATATTATTTTTATAGGACAGTTTCTATCGGCTGATGCCACTTCTACCTAAAACATATTGCATCAAGGTTCGTCTCTTTAACTAGCTCTACTAACTTTAGGTCAATATATTCTTCATTCCTATGTAACATGTGAAAAGGCACGCATCCAAACTTCTTTCATATTTTTTGTGTTTATGTAAGTCATCTGAAGTACCCTTCAATCTTTGTGTTATAACTTTAACTTACACAAACGTGGAACAGACGAATAATTAACTAGAAACCCAGCACGGGGTTTCAGCAAACACAAGGAGGGACCCTGTTACTGAACTGATTGAAAAGTCTGATCAAAGCTAAATAGAAATGATAGAAGTAGATGCATGAAGGGAATATTTCAAGAGTAGTAGTAGGTGAAAGTTTGAGGAAGAAAGAGCTTCCCCTCCTCAAACTTCCTCAAACACTCCCACAAAAAATTAAATTATCAAAGTTCAACAACGACATATTTAAATAAATAATTTTTTTTTCTTATAAATGCTTATAAAAAAAAACTTATCTAAATATTTCCTAACTAGTATTGAATGCAGTAATTTAGCTAACTCAACTTACCAATAATGAAGAGAGCAGCTTTCCAAGAACCAGTTGAAGCTCGGAGTGGAACCATGCCCTTGTGGTCCACTGAAGAATCATGAACCCATCTCATCTCATCACCCTCTTCTGGTTTCACTTCCAGACCAACCTTCTCCATCTTGCAGAATTGGTTGAGTATTGCTACTTCAATACTGCTAGAAAAGAAGACTATTAGCCTTCCTTGCTAGTGTCTATTAGATTAGTACACTCACCAACCTTTACCTCAAGACCTCTTTTTATAGACCAGGATTTACTTTCTTCCTTTTTTTTTCTCTTTTGTAAACTTATTCCTTTTTCTTTTCTGTTGTTGACATAATAAAGATATCTTTTTATATCTTGATTTCTTCACCCTCATTTTTTAGACTCATTTATAAAAAAAAAAACATAATGACCTTCTCTTTTTTTCCCTTCTAATTTTTCTCTTTCCTCACAAATGTAGGTGTGGAAAAGTATATTTGTAATCTTTTTATGTAGTATTTATATCAATTGAGATTAAACGACACCTCTTACGTCATTTAAAAATACCTTCAATTTACCGTAAAAATGCCTCTAATTAAAGCTTAAAATCTGGTAGCAAACAAAAACACACCACTTTCACCATCCCTACTAGTAGTATACATTTTGGATTTGGGTGCATTTAAACATACAGTATTTAATTAATTTTTTTTTCAATAAAATAAGTTTATTACCGAAGAACTTATGCTATAAATACTTAATTTAATAAACTTATTTTTAATAGGCTAAATTCATGAAAGTAGTTTATGACTTTTCTGTAATTCCTTTCAACTAACTTATTGTGATGAATTGCTTATAACAAAAAACCTTATTGTGATAAATTGATAATAAAATTTATAAAAAAGGAATTAAAAATTGAATTTATAGGAGAGAAATAAATAACTTTTATAAATAAAATCAAATACTTTTAACTTAATTCATCCAAATAGCATTAACATTGTGACAGGCCAAAATTCTTCCCAAAGTACAGAAGATGCGCTAAAAGGAAACTGGCTCCTTTAATTGGTGAAGGTCTTGAAAATATGGTAACATCATTGTTGCAAGGAACAATGTCCATATGCCCATTATCTGTCGTGGTCCCACACTTCATTGCCTTGCATAGTGCACCTAAATTACATTTCAACCGACCACAACAATGCAACCTTATATTTGTATTTGTTAGGCCTCGCAACATTTACATCAAGATGTAGATGTTTTACATTCACTTTTGTTTTGATACTAGACCTACCTTGGCTCAATATCATTGGCTAAAACAAATAATTGGTTCAAGAGATGCCAAGTCCAATTACTAACTACCCGACTTCAGTCCAATATTTCTTGTCACTCGAGAAAATTTTTTAACTGTGCACGTGGGGTTGTATATATGGGCGCAATATTAATATTAAATTATGGCCACAAATTGTTACTAACAAGCGTCACAAATCAATGGATGGATTCAATAAGAGAGGCATCCTTCACATACCATAATGTGATGAATACTACCCTAACTCAATAAAAGCCCTATAGAAAAGCCTAGCATAATTAAGGTATATGCATTTTAATTTTACTTATTCATCATCTCCCATGTAAGCTCTTTTGAGCATCAAAATTGTTGAAGGTGACCACAACGAAGTTTGACATGAGAAAGATCATTAAAGATTCCTTATTTTGTCACAAATATTCCTTATTTAGGATCAATGATGTTGTACTTTTGGTGATGTTTGGAGGAATGATTTCATTTTTGATTGTTCACATTCTTCATCAGTCCCTACACTACAAATTCCTTGCACTCATTTGTTCATGGTCAACTCCACTGAAGCAATATCTCTTGCTCTCGAGGGTAATCCCAATCATCCAATCATTGATTCCATCCTGAGAAGCATTCCTTCGTTGATAAAAGAAGGGTCATTGCATCAACCAACTTAAGACAAAGATTCAACCTTGGAGAAAGAAGAGTTCCTCAACCTCATTAGCAAGCAAACTCAACTCATCCACACCAGAGAATCCAGCAAATAGCAACAACATGAATAGATGAATGCCAAAATGTCAAAATTCGTGAACAAGCACGCTAGTGACTTTCCTAACTTGCAACCCCCACCATGGCTCCCTAGTCACTTGCTAAACTTATATATTGCCAATTCCTTCGACAATCGTCTCAAGGAGATCTTGTGACACCTTGTATTAGTTGTATTTATGAACAACTTGTTTGCATAAATAATTAAGTGAAAATAATAAGAAAATCATAAATATTAATCAAGTGAATTTATTTGTATTTTATGAATGAATTTTAGCTATCAATTCTACTAAAACATAAATTGTGTTGCCAAAAAAAAAAGAAAAAAAGATTTATACTGACTTATTGCGGCAAACAATGCAGTATGTGTCTGTGTGATGATTTACGTGTGATTAATGATAATTAATCATGTTCAGTCTTTTGGAAAATTTAGAAGTAATTCTAACACTTTTGATAAATAATTTATTTTTATTTTATTATTCTAGTAGAATAAACGCTTTACAAGGAGAAATACTATAGCAAAACTCGAAGCAAAGTAGTGTCGTAACACCATTGAAATTACTAAAATACCTTTTAAGTTCTATGTCAATAAAAAAATTTTCTTTTATTCTCTATATAAGAAAGGAAATTTTCACCAAAATAGAAACCAAACCTTACATACTTTTGTAATTTCTTTTTACTAAGCTAGAATTAAATGTCAATTTGAAAATTCTCATGTCTTTCCCTCCCAAAATGTGATGTGGGCATGGTCATGAAGGGGATCATGAAGGACATGGAGACCCAAGACTTAAAAGGTTTTATGACTAGAGAGAGACTAAGGAGACTTCAAGAGGAATTTTAAGACAAGTTGAGCTCACTAATAGTCCAATAAGAGTTCAAGCCCATGCAAAATTTGTACTCTTACTTTGAGAGCCAATTTGGTGGTGATGTTTAATCCTTGTAATTAGGCAATGACTCATCTTTTTTGTTCAATTCTTCATACATTTAGGCCACATGACCCAACTATTGTTGCCAAGTTTAGTGACAAATTTTCATCACTAAATGTTGTGAAGCCCTCGCTAATTATGTCTCTAATGAGCTTAGGATCCATGGATTGAGCTCTTGGCTCATGGATTAGGCTTGGACCTTAGATTAGTTTTAATCCTAGTTTATTGGAACACCCTTGTAAAGAGTGTTTAATCTTTCAAGGTTTTGATGATTACAAATATCCACCTTTATTACTAACATTTGAAAGTCTTAAGTGTTTTAAATATTTCTTGCTTAAGTTGTCTTGAAGACAAAGCATCCAACACGAAAAATTCAAAGTGTTCAATCTTTGGATTTGAGCAAACCATCCAAGAGTCCTTGACCAACAAAGCATCTAAACATTTTAACTTTTAATTTTTACCTAGTGCATTTGGAAAATTAATTGCACTTACTTCCATGCAGGACCTTTTTTTTATTAGACTGAGGATATCTAAGGAAAGATTTCAGTCAATGTCATGTTCATAAAAGGACAAAGCTCTACTATGCCATCTGTCTCTATTTTGCATGTTCTTTGTTAAAAGCATTCTCTTACTCAGAAACTGTTATGTATGACTTGCATACATGTTTTCTCTCTATCAATTGTTGCCTAAGCTTCTATGTGCCGACGATCACCTTTTTTAAGCTTTTCAAGAATAATATATATATATCCAGAGAAAATATTTTCAAAAATACAAGATATACAAGAAGGATATGCAACAAAGAAAAATGTAGTGAAAAAAAAGCTAGTACAAGAGAAAGAACACAAGAGAAATGTGAAAAAAACCAAAGTAAAAGAAAAGAAGATATACTCAAGATTAGGAAAAGAAGCATACGAGTATAGAAAAAGAAAGTGAAAATACTTTGTAGCGTGCAAGTAAAAATTCTGATAAGCACATAAGAGAAAAAGAGAGATCACATTGTTCATATCATAACCAAACTTTGTTTTATTTTTTATTCTAAGTCCTATTATACTCTTTCTATTAGGAAGGCTTTTAAAGCTCTGTTTCATTTGTAAAACATTTTATCTAAAGTCTTCCTATAAACTCACTCTATGAGTAACCTTTTTTCAAAATTGTGTTTAATAAAGCTTGAAGAGGCTAAGTTAAGAATACTTGTAGTCTTGCAATCAGGGTTATTGATTGAAAATAGTTAGATATTTGAAGAGGTGAAGAATACTTGTAAATCAGGTTGATTTAGTAAATCTTTCAGGTTGAAGGGATTGGACGAAGCTCTAGATTATAGAGTGAACTAGTATAAAAATATCTATGTGATACTTCTATCTTTATCCTCTTTATTGGTTTAGTTTTCGTAAATGTATTTTAGCTTTTCTGGATGCCTATGTTAAAAATGTGTTTTTGGGTGCCTCTCTTTAAAATTGGTTGCTTTGGATGCCTTCTTGAAAAGCCTTTTTAGATGCCTTGAAAAACATCTTTTAGATTATCTTTGAGAACTTGCGTAAACACTCACCCTTTACAAAAAAGTTGGCAATTGCTTCAAAAAATCACACACAATTCAACCTCCTTCTTGTATGTTTACCTATAGTACTTCATAGTTGAGATTAATCTAATCATGATTAAAGTAGCCTATATAAACTCCTTTTGAAATTAGTGCTAATAACTTTTGAATGAAATTAGACTTTTCTCTATAAGCATTTGAGAGATTCTCTTCTTCTTCTTCTATTCATTCAAGTGTGATATATGGTTACTATTTTTTTAGCATGAATATTATTTATTAAGCTTTGTTATGAATAAGATGAGCTATGGCAGAAAAGTTGCTTTCTTGTATGTATATTTTGACATGATTTGATAAAAGAAAAATGACACCTTTTTGGTTCATGAGCTATTGTACAAGAATGTAGAACACAAGTAAATACTACAAGGTAGGTTGAATTGTATTTATAAACTTTTCACAATTTAAAAAAAAAATATTTGCAAAATAGACAAATGGATTGTCTTAGTGTTGATAAGGTGTTTTCTTTAATCAAATCATGTGTGTGAACAAAATACAATATATGCAATTTAGTTCCCTTGGTTAGAAATAAATAAATAAGATAAAGAACAGAGAAAACACACAAAAGATTTATACTGACTCATCTCATATAGAGACTATGTCTAGTCCTTAGTTACACATAAAAAATTCCACTAATAGACTTATGAGAAACACTAGTCTCTTCAAGCTCAATCAATAAATTTTTTTTTACTACCTTTTCAAACAATTACACAGGTATTTCATAGTAAAGCCTTTGTAGGCTCTCAACAATTTCAAAAAAAAATGCTTAAAGGTAATCTAATAAGACTTTTGTTCTAAGAGATGGACGAAGAATGTAATAGCCTTTTTACTTAAAGAGAATTTCCTAAGATATAGAGAAAGTATGATATTGACTTAAAATATTTTTCAAATTGCATACAAATTCTTAGTCATCAAAAGTTCTTCTCTAGATTTGATTCTTAAAGTATATTTTGTTTGTTGTTATTAATTTTTTTTAGGGTGTTAGATTGTCCTTGATCTAAAAAAAGAGTTAAACTTTGGTAAAAATTTATTAAAGTAGTGAAAAATTGATTACAAACCGTAAGAATAAAAAGACTGCAAAAAAAAATAGCAAAAGAATACACTGTTTAGTAACTTATAAAATTTCATTTAGACTTAAACAATGACTATATAAAATTTCATTTAGACTTAAACAATGACTATTAATTTCATGTAAGCCCTAATAAAGGAGGTATTACATGTTTAAAAATATTTAATGACGCTTTAGATTAAAGTATAAGCTTTTGTAAAAGATTAGTTCGAGAGAAATTTCTTTTGAAAGTTAAAAATTTAAAAGTAAAAAATAATATATTAAGGACAAAACTAAAATTTCTGGGTTATTAATTTAAATTAAAATATTAAAATTTGATTAATATACTTTAGTATAAGACTAGTAGAAAACTAGTAATTTATTAAGTTAAGGGTAAAATCGTAATTCTATATTTAAAATATTTGTGGCCCCAAAAATATGTAATTCTTAATTAATTATTAATTTTAGATGTGGAACCAAAGCAAAACACTTAAGAACATTCTTGGAATAAATTCTAAAAGTTTAAAAATAAATTAAATTAAGAAAAAAATTTAATAACAATAGGCCAAAAGTGCTAAATATGGACTTTTAAATAAAATAAATAAATTTTAATATTAATATGAAGAATCTAGTTAAGTGGATAAATTAGAAATAATACACTTAGATAACACCATAATTAATTGAGCACATGTATGCATAGTATAAAATGTTATGCTATAAGATTTTAAAAGAATTCAATCATGCTTTAGATAATTAATTGAAATGTTTGATCAATGATCGAGTAATTATTAAGGCTTGATTGAATATTTTAATTAATGACGAATTGATTAGTAATACATTATTAAGTAATCAAATAGATTGAATTACTATATTTTATTAATTATTGTAAGTTCCATCATCACCCAACAATTTCATAAAACTTTAAGACATGCATAAAATACTTAAGATGTGAAAGACTTAAAAATATTAATAAGAGATGAATGATGATGAAGATTTGGGTCCTAGTGGCTGAATAATGATTAATTGAGAATTGAGATAAGACCATGAGCCTACAACGCAAAAATGAAATCATAGATGAGAATTGGAGAATAACTTATGTGCATGTATGCATATTACATACAAGGTATACTATGATCAGAATTACATTCTTCAAAAGGGGGAGTGCGGATAGTAATGAGTAGCTGTTATTGGGAAACATTGATGTTTAAAATCCCATTCATATCCGATTAAATAGTTTGGATTTAAAATCCATATCTATTTAATTGGATAAAACTACTTTGAATTTTTTTTAAGTCGATTTAAAATTTGTTAAAATATAAAATTAAAATATAATATTTTTAAATATTAATAAAAATAATTAAATAAATTTTTAAAAAATTAAACTAAATATTCCTATATAAATATGGGCAAGTTTAACCCAATTGGATATTTTTAACAATTCAATTAATATCCAATCCATATCTAATTATATAGATTGGATTTCAAATCCAAAAAGAGGATTTGAACATGAAAGCCTTATCCATTAAAATGGGTTTAAAGTGGTTTGGACTGAAGTTGTTATGAATTAGTTTTACTTAATTGGATTGTTTGAACAAACTTATATTTAGGTGTGTAATTCTATAGGAGATTAAGAGGAGGCCCTCTTCGTGTCGTGGTAGATCAATTACCCTTACATAAACATCTTAACTTAGCACTAGTGAATTGAGGATAAATTTTTGGTGAGTCGTCTTCAATATCTTATGGCATATGTTGCCATGGGATTTGAAAATATCCATATTAAATATTTGCTATGTTTATGGACATTACTAGTTGTATCACTCTATATAACGAGGTTACTTTATGGAGTAGAATTGAGTTATGGTCTCATGCATTAATATACGATGTTACATTCTAATATTATTAATATGTTTTCTAATATTGTTACATTATATAACATTATGTGTGTTTTCATGTCATATGTTATGTTCTCCTACCAATACTTGAGTATAAATTCTCATCCTTTTTGTATGCTTATATTCTATTGCATTTTTTGTGACATTATTCGATTGACACATGCACCTAACACAAAAAGAGTGCTTTCGAGGACCTCTAGTCATAAAAGTTGGGTTTCATGGATGACCAACTTAAGAGAGTTATGTTTTTTTTTGTTATAAATTTCCAAGTTTATACTTTGATATTTTATTATAGAAGGGTGATTCATTTTAGGCTATATGTCTATCTTTTAGTTTGATGATTAACTTTCAAAATTTTAATTTATGTTAGTATCTTATGTTACTTTCTGATAGTTGACATAATGCAAAAGACTATTTCCTTTAATTATACATCATTGGATTCTCATCTTGTTTTAATATATCCCAATTTTCATTATTTCCTAGAAAAAAATGTAATGTATTTAATTTGTAATAATATAAGATTTTCTATAAATTATTTTATCAATACTAGTTTTAAGTTGGTTTGGTTAATGTAAAGCCGCAAGTCATTACAAATCCAACATTTCTTCCTCACTCTATAATCATTCATGTTAAGGAAAAAATAGTGATAGTAAACCAACCATTTGCTAAGCAAATGTTGAGTTCCTTGTGCCTAAAAACCTCTAACAACTCTTAAATGTATACTATGGTACTTACAACCCAAAATAAAACTATAAAGGCTAAATTATATAACTTTGGTCCTTTATCTTATGGTAACAATTCGTTTTGGTCTTTATCTTTTAAAAAATTTATTTTGATCATTTAACACTCAAATTTGAGTTAATGTTGTCCTTCCAAAAAAATAATCATTTTTTATTTTGGGAAACGATTTTGAACTATTTTTTGACTGATTTAAGACGTGAAACTTATATCATTAGATTTATCTACATGAAAACTATGAAACTCAATCAAGATTTAAACTAAAAAGGGCCATAAACATGATGAAAATCATGTGAAAAATGAGTCTTGTGAATGCCTAAAAAAATTTGATATAAGATTTTTAGTTTTATGGTTGTTCACGGGACCCACTTTTTACATGATTTTTACCTACTTTATGGCTCTTTTGGTTTGAACATTAGTTGGTTTTTATAGTTTTCATGTAAACGGATATAATGTGATAAGTTTCATGTCTTGAATAAGTAAAAAAAAAGTTCAAAATTGTCTTCCAAAATTGAAAATAATCATTGTTTTTTTAAAGGACAGCATTGACTCAAATGTGAGAGTTAAACGACAAAAATGATTTTTTTAAAAGATAAATGATTAAAATGAATTTTTACCATAAGATAAAGGACCAAAGTTATAATTTAGCCAAATATAAAAAGTAACATTAGTCTTCCAAATACATCTACTACATCAAAAGAGGAATACATAACTCGTACACACAGGCTGGTCAAACACTACATCCTAACTACTAGGGGGAGCGGGGTGAGATGATTGCTCCTGTTGAACATCTTTAGGAACAACACAACGACATTGAGGCCTAGATCCTATATGAGAAAGGTGATGACATTTGATACTAAATAGCTAATCCCTTTTAAGATGTGTAAGTTGATTCCACGTCCCTTGGATTGGCAGCCACAAATCAAGGGAGGCGTAGAATGTGAATGAAATCCATGGAATAACAATTGGCACATGAATGTAGTTAGAGTTCTCTTCAGTTTCATTTTAATGATGAAGAATGTACCTCGACAATTCGTTAAACATGGCTGCATAATCAGTTGTGATCATGTTGCCTTATTTGAGTTCTAGAAATTCCATCTCCTTACAATTATGAAAATCCTCCAAGAAGAACTTCTTCAAGCATGTCTCTTTGAAATTCTCCCAAGTGACTACTCTAGCCTCAGATCTCAATTGTTGACAATTTTCTTCCACCAATACTTGGCCTCTTCAACTATCAAGAATGTACCAAGGGTCACCTTTTGAATGTCTATGCACGCCATGACTTGAAAGATCTTTTCAATTTCCCGCAACCAATTTTTTGCACCTAAAAGATTGTATGCCCTTTAAAGCATTGAAAATTTGTTCCATTGGAACATATCTAGTCCTTATAACTCAACTACTCCACCATCTCGATTATGATTCCTCTCCACGACCTAAGCTAAGGTATGAAGAGAATCAAAGATAGCATGACCATACCTGCCAACAACCATTACTTCCCACATTAATCAAACATAACAAGTAATTAAACACTTAAGTCTAATACTATAAGATCAAACAATCACAACACAACAAAGCACACAAAGAAGACTCCTTAGAGTACACAATAACAAACAAGATAAGCTCATAACACATAAGACCAAATGAATCGACCTACTCTAACACGCATGCATAATAAACATTATACACATGCTATGATAATATGCATCCTACATATTGCTTCATATGCATGGGGTTTTCGTATTGAGTAATCTACGTAAGGTTAATTCTATTTCTGGGTCAAAAACAGTCAATGGATCAGTACTACTCCTAGTCATGCATCATGCAGATTATGCAGAAAAGAAAGATGCAGTAATGTATGCAAACAAAATGCTACCTCTAAGTACTACAAAATGGTTTTACACAGAAAAATTATTGATATAGGGCATGCTTTTTATTCAGGATCCAGAAACAACAAAAAAAACATAGACAAATTCAAAATACTCAAGACTGACTTACACTTCACAGACTCGGGATTCGACCTTACTTAGCTTGGCACACGAAAACACAAAAGAACTTGTGTCCCCGGCAACGGCGCCAATTTGATGATGGCGCGTTTATAGTCGTTTTACGCGCTTATCAAATAACTAAAGCTAACTATAGTATAGTCAACCCTAGGTCATTCTTCTCAAGGACACAGTGTGCTCAATTGTGATTTAGTGTCAAGTTAAACAATGCAGATCTGAAATGTGAAGTGCCGACTCTCCTTGGCTGTGGCCGAGTCATACTCGGCAGAGACTGAGCAGAGATGGTCTCGGCAGAGACTATCCGGCTTGGTCTCGGCTGAGTGCAGACAGACGCTACAGAGGGGGACTACCTCTGTCTCAACCAGAAAACAGTAAAGAAAGCAGTAAACGGGGGGTTTTGAATGCAAGTAAGCAGAAAATAAACTAAGACTATGAATGCAGTGAATGTATACTACTGTTACTACTTATCTATTATTATTATATAACTGTATTCAGATTCAGTTCCATTAATTAAGTCCAGTCCAGGTTCCAATCTCCAGTTCATAGTCCATATCAGCCTTTGGTAGTCATATGACAATCGCCAAAGGTTCGTCCATTGTCATACCGAGGATTCATGCAATCACTACCTCATCAGTTGACAGGGATTAAGTTCAGAGCTGATTTTAGGTTCTCTTTCAACAATCGTTAAGTGATTACCTACTGAATTAGTTAAACCAGTTCCAATCGGCTTAGCTTAACATTGTTCACAGTTCAATTGCAATCGCAGATTCAATCGTGAATTAAAGTAGAGGAAGAGAACAGAGATATGAAATGCAGAATGAAATCGATTAACAGAATCAGAATACAAATACAGTGGTCCGAATTCAGGTGGATCCATCTTCCACGACGATCGCCATGGTTGATGGTGGTGGTTCACCCAGATTAGCTTTGGAAGCCGAGGATCAGCTCCACCAGAGTGCGTCAATAGTCTGATCGGTCCCTCCGGCGGACTTCGGCTTCCTGGGTCTCGGACACTGCATTTCCTCGATCGAGAGAAACGCCAATGCAGCACCGTGCACCACCGGGAATGAAAGGATGAGGCGAAGAAGATGAAGTAATTGATGTGCGAAAAGAGTGAATTCAAAAGACGTCTAAACAAAGGCACAACTCCTCCTATATATACACGAGAGCTATGATTAGCTAATCCTAACGAATCTAACAGAATTACAATGCGAATGTCCTATTCTACCCCTATGCAGATCTTCTCTCGTGACATGGCAGATTTCAAGGAGTGACATGGCGGATGAGCTGACGTTGAGGTGGCCTCCAAGCTGGATAGGTGATGTGGACAATATACTTGGGCCACTCTTCATTTGGGCTACAAGTCAAGGATTGCCGAGACAATTCTGACTCGGCCGGGATGGAGCCGGTCTGGCGGGACGACTTCATCTCGGTCGGGACTCCCTTGTTGACTTTGGTCAACTCGGCTTGACCTGCAAAAGAAGAAGAGTTACTTTCATTAGCTAAGAAATCTAAATTAGCACAAATTTGTATTTTCTATATATTTGAGCTCATAAAATGAATCTTAGCTAACAGTTCATTCTTAAGCATAGAATAGTCTTGCAAACCTCCTTCTTAGGTGTCTAAAAGATGTATAAATTGTGACTCATCAGTCCCAGCTTGTGGGATCAACCATGACGATTGGGGTTTTCGTATTGAGTAACCCGAAGTAGGTCTAGAACCTTATCGCTTGTCTCATGTCTACTTTCTCACACGTCAGTTACATTATATGATAAATGTAATACCCCAATTTTTATTCTATTTTATTATTGGTTGTAAATATTGTATTTTATTAATTATTATTAATAAGTGGTTTAATTGTTGTATAATTAAATAAATAATATTTAGGGAGAAATATAAGTTGGGTTTTAAATTGGGTTTTAATTAATTAAATTAAGAAAAATAGATATTTAAATATGGTAAAAACTTAAGTCCCATATCGGACAACATAAACTCATGTCTCACCTCCTTTTCCTGTATAAAGAGTGAGATAGCTCAAGTCCAACATCAAGCAATATGGGCTTATGCATCCTCTCCTTCTCCTATATAAGGTGTTGGATACCAAGCAATAGGAACGCAAGAGAGCCTCTAAACAAGTTAGGTTTTATGCAAATCATTGAATCCTGATAGTTTAATCTTTTTTTTTATCTCTTAGAGCTTTCTCAAGAGATGTCATCTTTCTGCAAGGTCTATTTTTGGAGCTATATATAGGATCAACTTGAAGAACAATAAAGATATCTGCTACTGAGTTGATTTTTTTAAACACGTGATTTTAGAAAGCGAAGGAAGGAGAACTTTTGGAGGATACGCTCAAGGAACAAGAAGAATGACCCTGAGGAGCGAGGACCTTGCTTGAGAGTTAGAAATCTCACACTCAGGGGTATGATTATGACTATGGGCAGAGGGGTTGGCCCTAAACTCTGCTTAGTGTTTGTGTTTGACTGTCTCTGCTAATTAATAAAGTGTTTAGTTATTTTCCTGTTGGTTATTTGTGTTTGACTTTCCTATGATTGACAAGGTGTTTAGTTGTTTTCCTATTGATTGTTTGTATGTCCTATGATTGACAAGTGTTTGGTTGCTTACTTGTTGATTGTTTGTGTTTGACTGCCTCTATGTAGAATGTTTGGTTGTTTGTTTGTGATTTCTTGTCTTTGTCAATTGACAGAGTACAATACTCTTAACCTTGTGGTCATGGATCGAAGGTTTTTCCCTTAAACCCTAAAAACATATGCTTTCGGTTATCTAAAGAAAAGATTGAACTTCTTGTATTAGCACCCTTCATAAATATTAAGATTATTGATAATCATGTAGTTGCAAACTGTCTGTCCTTGGTGTTCTCTAAAGGGGGCTAACCTTACTGAATTAAGTTGTTTGTTTTGTTTTTATTTGTGAAACTGATTGTCTAATTGGTTGTATGTGTGAAAAACATAGAAAGTCATAGATTCCCCTTTTTAAATTCAAAATTCTAGGCAAAAATTAAAGAAATTCGATAGCAGGCTGTTGAGCACAATCATGTTTATGAAGAACAACTCGTGCAGGTTGTGCATGTCATGTAGAGTCACGCTGACTGTGCAAACTCGTGTTAACGGGAGCACGCTTGTGTTGTGCTATATGTCTTGTATGAGTTTTTGTGTTACAATTGGAATTTACTACTTATTTGTTAAACTATATGCTTGTACAAAACATATTAGTGTTGTTATTATTGAAATTGCATTGAGGATAATGGGATGTGAAATAAAAATGAGTAATAAGGATAAATGTACTCGAAGGGTGACCTAGTTTGTGAGAGACAAGAATGAGCTTAAAAGACATTTATCTAGTGGGTGACCTAGCTTGTGAGAGGCAAGAATTATACTCACTGTGATGTAGTTGAGAGATGAGGTGGCTATCCTGTGAGAGGTGAGAATGGTCCTCATGGTCCAATGTTGTTGAGAAGTGAAATAACAATTTAATTGAATCACATTCATGCATTATTTAATGAAATGAGTGTGTAAGGAAGTAGACGCGAACTTAAGTGATAAGGTCACTAGACTTCTTAGGAGCTACTTGGTATGAAGATTCCAATGGTTGTGATTGATCCACGAGTTAGATCAGACGATGCAAATCGAGTAGTACCTGATGAGAGATACCAAAGGGATATCATGCTAGCGGTTTCTCGTAGCCCACTTCTTAGAGTATAGTTGGCACTACATGACATACAAAGTAGTACAAGGAGTACATTGTCATCATTCATGTGTATATTTGTTTGTTATTATTTGTTAATTGTATGTCTGTGTTATGCTTACATTGTACTCATACCATGAGCTTGAATGAGGTACATTTCTCACTCCCTTCTATTGTGTGTTGTTTGTGTTTGGGCTGAATGTCATTTTGCAAGTGACGTTGAGCAAGAGTGTAAAGGTTAAGCTAGGGCTCCTTACTTACTGTTTTTCTTTATTTTTGGGTTTATGGTTTGATAGGACATTTGACATCGAGACGCTTTTGGTAATTACTTTACGATTACGTAGTTTGGTTTCTATTTAATGACATTAGAATTGGCATTTAGAGTGCTAATAGGGATGCATGTTTGTTTTCAATTACAGTATATGACCATATTTTGTGAATCCTTTACTAGTAGTTGTATGTTTTTAAAATTTAAATTGTTCTAAGTTTATTTTTTTAGTATTGTTAGTATCAAGGGTAGAGGGCATCACATTGAATATCACACTAATTTATTTCTCTTTAAACCAGGCAGATAAGGACTATACTCGCCCTCTACAAGCTAGGTACCTCAACTCACAACCCCATACATTAAACACCATACTCTCCCCATATGAGCCTAGGTCGCTCGCCCACAAGTGTATCCAAGTTCCTTTCCTGTCAATTCTTGGCCTAGGAAACTCGTCCAATAACTACTAACTCTTTAGTCATTTTAACATCTCACTCTCGTTCTCATGTTTCAATGTAATGACAGTTATATCCTACTCAATTCATAAAACAATAATAGCAATACAGCATAAACAACTCACAAGATCACACACCTCTAAGTTTACAACAATGGAATCTACTAAGTTTTCATCTCTCGCTCAGTGAGCTCAACCTCTCGCTCAACAAATTAGAGCTATAGGGAGCTCTATACTAACACTCACCTAGCAAACTACTTTATTTGCCCAACGATTTTGACCACAAAGAACCACTGTTCTTTATTTTCTCTCTCTCGCTTAGTGAGAATATGGCTCACCCAACAAGTTAGATCTCTTAGGATCCTACACCTACTTTTACTCAGCGAGGTACAACCCTTGCTCAACGAGTTGAGTTCTAGAAAGTTCTAGTACTCTCTTTCACCCAACAACAAGGTCTCTCGCTCAACGAAAATGCTTTGTAGAGAGCTCATTCTTAAATTACTCAACGAGTTACCTGCTGGCTCAACAAACACTATAGACAAGAGTCTCAATTCTCTATTAGACACTCTTGCTTAACAAGCCTCCCTCTCGCTCAATGAGTGGAGTCATAGTACTCTAGGACTTGTCTTTTCTCAACAAGCACTCATGACAAAGAGTTCCAACTTTCTATTTTACTCTCTTGTTTGGTAACCTCTCTACTCACCTAGTGAGTGGAGCCATAGTGACCTATGGCTCTCATTGTCCCAATAAGTATCATACTTGCCCAACAAATAGACTTAACAAGCGAGAATATCCTCTTCTCAACACAATTTTGCCTAACGAGACTCACCTCTTGCCCAATAAAGAATGATGAACATTAGTTCATGATTTCGTGGTTCTACGAAAAACTTACTCAAACTCAAGAATTAAGTGAGAGAAACTTAACCATTCTATGTTCTTTACTTCCTATAAGTTTAGCACATGAAGCCACACCAAAAACAACAATCAATTGCATCCAATTTCATTCAATACAGAAAACCTCTAAATCTGCCAAACATGAACCTTAATCACAAAGCAACAATAATAAATCCAAACAGAAGGATCAAAACAACAAAAGTTAATCAAGCAAAACCAACAAAAATTACATAAAAAGATGCAACACTAATCTAGGGATTGAATCCCCCTTCAAATACCACAAAAATCATGAAAAGTTGGGATCTTAGGGACGAACCATCTACCTGGCTTACATAAAGAAAACCCAAATAGTGAGATAAACTCACTCCCCTTCTTACCTGGATTGTTGACTCCAATGTGATGATTTGCTATGAGCGTCATATGCAAACAAACAATCCCCATACCCCTAATGAAAGCTCTAAGAGATGAGAAAAATTAAACTATCATAGGTTAAATGCTTTACATCAAACCTAACATGAGCTCTAATGGAGGCTTTCTTGCCTTCTATACTACTTGGTATCTCACTCCTTGTACAAGAAAAGGAAGCGACACATGAGTTTATGTTGCATAATGTGAGGCTTGAGCTATTCCATTCCTTATATAGGAGAAGAAGACGATGCATGAGCTTACATTGCCCGATGTAGGACTTGAGCTTTTACCATATTAAATGACCTACTTTGAGGTTAATTTTCATTAAGATAGAAGTTAATTTTTATATAAGATGTAGACGTGAATTATAGATTTTTCACTAAGCTTTCTAACGATGTCAAGAACATCTCAAACAAACAATTATATCTTAAGATATGATGTTGCCTTTTTCTGTCCAAAGACTTATTTTCCCAAAATATACTTATTTAATTAATGACAATATAAAATAATCAATCACTTGTTAGTCAAGATAATAATAATAATTACAAAAAAAATATTACAAGCAATAATAATAATAATAACAGTAAGAATTTAGGTGTTACAACGTGCCTATTCACAACGTAGTATACAACTACTAACATGCCTACTCGGTATGCCATGTCAATTCCATATCATCAACAAATGACGCGTCTTATTCCCAAAATTTGTATCTTCCAACTCATCATCTCAATCATCATTTGCCATCATGGTAAATAACAATTTTCTTAAGTTTATGAGATGTAGGTCTTTAGGGTTCCACTAGTGAATTCCATTTCTTGTATGTTTACGTCATTATGGTTTCTTAGTGTATCTTGGATTTTCACTTTTGCCTAGTGAGCTCATTGGTTCGTCCAACAAATCACTCATGATCTTTTTTTACCTCTCACATTTTGCTCAGCGAGTAGGTATTCCCACTTAGCAAATCCACCCATAGAGAGGTGGTACTTCTAGAGTTGACTTACTCGATCAACAAGCCATTCGGGTCGCCTAACCATTAAAATTATAAGGGAATATTCCATTTTGCTTTTGTTCTTGAGGCATTAGGTGGATAATTGACTTGTCCAACAAATTATTCGTTGTAGTCGCCTAACGAAGGGCTTTCTTCACTTAGTGAGAGGGACTATAGAGAGTCTTACATTAGCACTTGTCCAACAAGTCTTAGGCTTGCTTAGTGAATAGAGCCACAAAGAGTTTTGTTTTATGATTTCGTTTTAGTCCCTCAACAAGACATGAGTCTCGCCCAACGATTTAGAGCAAGAAGATTGAGCACTTTAAAGTACTTGGCTTTCATTCAGCAAGTGGATAATTCGCTCAACAAAACAAAAGTTCTTTTGGGTTTTTGAGGCTCTCACTCAATAAGTGTATGATTCGCCCAGTAAATATATGAGTTTTTAGGTTTTCCTATGATCTTCACCCAACAAATATGTGACTCGCCCAACAAAACTACACGATTGGGTGGTGTTGTCTTTGGTGGCGGTTAGTGGCAGCATAAGCACTAATAGTAACGAGGATTGTAGCATAGAGCTTAATTGTCGACATGAGTTGATTTCGAAGGTCAATGAACAAATATGCAAAGTTAGGAGGATGAAGTAATAAGGTTTTAAAAGAGTTTGTACATCAAATATAAAAACAACCTACGTAAAAAAAAGTTATATCAATTTTTTTTATAATTAATATATAAAGTTATTTTTTTACATCAAATATTATTTAAGGTCTAATATAAACAAGTTTATAATATTTACAAAAAGAATTACCACATTTTTGTTTACATTAATTCTTAAATCATCCATGTAAAAAGTGTATTATTGAAAATATTTGAGAAAAAATGTTATATAAATAAAAGTCTTGATATTTGAACAATTACATATTTTTTATTTTTTCAATTTCTTTTTTGTAAAAAATTATTTTGTCCTTCATTGTGAGAGAGCGACGCAAACCTGCCTTTGTACCAAGCCAAAATTTAAAATTTGTAGTGCAATCGATTGGGACAGGGAGTAAGGTGATCATCGCATCTCAAGAAAAGGCGTGTCATGTGCAAAATGACATGTCTCCATTAAGTACATTAGGCAAAAAATTGGAAAATATATGTATGATTCAGTGTTTCTGGCCTAATATGCGAAGGGTTTATCGAATGCTTCCTTATTTAGTCATTTATCCAGCCATTACGATTTAGCAAGATGCGAATCTTCAAAAGTGTAAGATATTAAAGCTTTTTGTTACGGTAACTGCTATTATCCAAAGATATTGTGAACAACAAAATCGTATTGGAATGATGAACACCCATCATTTGTCCGGTTCTGATTGCAGGTCTCTTCCTTACCTTGCTTTCAATTGATTGCTTTTTAGCTCTGAACTGAACCATAATTTTCTTTCTTTGTCTGAAATATTTTTTAATCAATCTTTTTGGCGTGAGAGGATTGAATTCAACAAGAATCAAATAATTAATTTTGTAGAGTATACAAATGCAGTTGATCTTTTCATAGGCAATGCAACAAATTAACAATTTGTTTTGAAGCTAAAAATATTCCTATGCACTTTTGCTACATCTAGTGGTATATTTTTGTTCCTTACCGTACCAAAGAAATGAAACTATATAAAAGCACAATTGCTGGCCAAACAAATATATTGATTTACCAAAAACAAACAACTAAATATAGATACAACATATGATGGGTTTTCCATCCACTCAAATCTAGACATATCTGGAAGTGGGAATTCAGAATATTGTGGTTATCCTTCGGTGTTAAATATCCACCCCACAAAGAGTTTAGGTGGTATATATAGCATAAATGGTTGTGCATGTCAATGTTATTACTATTCATTTTGGTAAATGCTTTTTCAAGTACAAGATATAAATAAAAATTATTGGCACAATTAGGCCATTTATATATACGGCACGTAATAAAAAGCTTTGCTTTTGTTATTTTTTAACCAAAGTTATATATATTTGATAAATTAGAATTTGTTAGTATATGTATATCTTTTAATTATAAGATCAAATTTTCGTGTATATATATATATATATATGAAATGGTTATGTTACATAACTTACACGTATCCAACAAAATTAATTGCTTTTATGATTATATTATTGGATTATTTTTTTTCTCCCAATTATGTATACAAAAGTCAATACGTTTAAGCTTGCTAGGTCTCTCTTTATAAGAAGAGAAGGATACACGGAGAGACACACAGAAACATAGAGATTGAGAGAGTGTGAATTTTTACAAGGCAAAAGAGAGAATAGAGAGAAAGAGAGAAAAAAAGTGTTCTATTTTGATCTCAACACAATCAAAATTGTGATATCTACTTCGTTAACCGTTGGATCTGGCTAGAAATTTGACAACGGGTTCAACACACATATTTCTACATCTTAACCTTTCGGATCTTGATTTGAAGGTATGTGATGTGAGAAATCGTGATCTCATAGTAACATAAACAAATACTGTTCTTGACCTGAACACTCTTGTACTCCTATTTGATCATAGTGAATTGATTTCTTTTGTCTGGACGACCCATGATTTTTACCTCTTATGTTGATGGGGTTTTCCACGTTAAAAATATTGATGTCTCTTGCGTGATTCTTCGCATTATTACTGTCATTCTTATTTGTGGTTACTCCTTAGAAATTCTTACAAGTTAGAAGAATTTATATCTGCTGCATTGTGATATCATTACATATACCTTATTGCTTTTTTCCATCACATATGATGCTTTATATACATGAGCAAAGAATATCAAATAGGTTATTACTATTGGTCCAAATTAATATATGCCTGATATAATTTTTAAACAAAATAAGAGAATTTAAATACACTTTTCAACCTTTAGATTTTTTTTTTTTTAATTGCCACAATTGTGCATTGATTTATGTCGCTCCTACTTCGTGGACGTAGAGCACCCGTGCTTGCTTGAAGACAAAACAATATCCACCGTCTCTAAACCAAAGTTGTTGATTAAAACTTTGTGACCATAATGATGTTGTCTATAAAGCTTTGGCTTTCTTTCTTACCTTTAATTATTTGTTAGTCATGGAGCAACATATCTATCTGGGGAACATTTGCCAAAGATAATTCAATTTGGTAATCGAGTAATCAATTCTACATAAATCTATAGAAGTCGAGGTCAACTGCTAATTAAGTTTAATACTCGTCGTGGCCAAAGCACTTCCACCTTCTTCAATGCGTTAGAACCATACAGAAGCTGGAAAGCATAATTTAGCAACTTTTATATTCTATATGACTACAAGAAACAAACATATAGTATTTTTAAAATATTCTTTCGTCAACCATGAGTGGACCATTGTCGAATGCAATCGAGGATTATGGCAACTCCGCCAAGTCCTTTATTCAATACACCATGTACTTTACATTTTGGTTTTCATTCACGTTGTGCTTTGAATTGAAAGCTAAAAATGTCAAATCAATTCAAAATAAAAACAAATTTAGAATAGAATAATTAATGATATGTATATATTTATACAGTATTTTTACATTTTTTTAACCTCATTTTATTCTTTATCATTCCTTTTTAATATATTAGATTACTTACATTTATTTCTTTTTTTTATATTTTTCACTAAATATTACAATTTTTTGTACGTACGAATTTAAATATTTAGAACTTTATATAAAATATCCTAATCTTCCTCACTAAACCGATCTTAGTAAATTACTAAGTATATACATCGAATGAGTGTATATTGATCATATTTTAGAATATATAGATAGTTGGTGCACACCAGAACTTCTCAATTAATAGTTTCAGCATATCTAATTTGTTTTAGGGTGAAACTTTCATGAGAAAGACCATGAATTTTGTAGTCCTTCATAATTAAAAACAACAGAAGTTATTCCTTAATATATTCTTAAAATGTGTAAAATTTAATCATTATCACAATTTAAAAAAAAAAATTAATCTTACAGACAAAGTATAAATATAAAGAGACATATATAAACATTATCTTTTATACCCAGAGAGAGGATGGAGGGAGGGTGGAGGTGTAACACGTAGTTTTTTTTGCTTTTTCTTCTTTTTTAATTTTATTGGTGTTATTTATAAGTGGAAATATTAATAAAATTATATAATTTAATTGATTAGAATATTTTTAATTTTTTAGTAAGCTTCATTCATTAATTCAACTAAAATGTAAACTGTTGTGTGAAACAAACAATGAAGTGATTTTCACATTCTAGAATAAAATAATATTTTATCTAAAATTGTGCCATCAACTCTTTTTTACCCCTAGTCTACGTAGTCCAGGAATGAAAACGCCATCAGGGTAAAATATATATATATATATATATATATATATATATATATATATATATATATATATATATATATATATATATATATATATATATATGTGTGTTAAAAAATGCCATAAAGTCTTGTGAGTTAGCACTAACCATGAGTCTACTTTTTTATGGTTATTTATTCTATGAGTTAATTAACTTGCTTTTATTTTTAAAAAAAATAAATAATTAAGTTAAAATATTTTTTGAAATAAAATTAATATTTTTCAACATTTTAAATAAATTTAATAGCACTTTAAATTCATATAAAGATGAAACTAACAATGTAGAAAATTCATTCGAACAATGATAGAGAAATTAACTATGGTTAGAATTATCAGGTAGAAATACAAATAATGAAATAAAATTAATAATTTGACTTTTTTCATTTTTCATAAAGATCAACAATATTTGAAGAGTTACTTTCAATAATACTCGGTGGTTCATTCTTCCTAATAACAAAATCTATGTACATCTAGCCTAAATGAAGAAGAATTTTTTTCCTTCCAAACCTTATAATTATCACCCTTTAACTCAAGAATATCACATTTAATATCGAAAATATTCGCAGATTGCATAATTGCAAAGTTCAAACATTCACAAATTCATTATTCAAAATTTAAGACTAAAAATTATGTTTACCAATGTAAATCATGTTTTAATATATGAATCTATGGACATAAAACTTGTATGTGGATTAAAATCTTATTCAATTAGATTCATCACACAACTTTATGATAAAACTATCTAATTGTGTTCTTTTTTCTTAATTTCTACGTGTAAATTAAGAAATATAATATGATATTTTATCCTAATTAATCATATAAATATTAAGAAAATTTTCATGGGTATATTTTATTATATTACATATAATTAATTATATGGTGTATAGTTGAAGAGTTTCATATCTAGACTTAAAGTTGTAGATTTTATTTCTAAACCTTTGTCAGATGTAGTGTTTATGACTAAGAATAATAAAAGTAGAAATCAGAGTAAACACATTGATATTAAATACTTATCCATAAGAGAACATGTTAAGGAAAAGAAATTGATGATTGCTAATAGCTAAAGGCATTCCACCAAAGAATTTTAAGGATCATGTGGTACGAATATACTTGGATCCATAATGTAATTTCATTGTACGTACATTTATTATTTTCAATGAAACTCTTCTTCAGTTTGATGTTTTCTCATACCATTACAATTGGGCATTTATTTTATTATCAAAATTGAATGTGAAAAATGATATCAATGGTTAAATGTGGTCCATTTTGTAGTTAGATACAACCTATTATTTAAGTGAAATGTTTCGGGACATTCAATTATTTGATGAATTTTGTGATGGGCAGAGCTTTATAAAATGAGCATTCTCTTTGTTTTGGATATTGTACCTACTTCTCTATTTAAAAAACACACCATTGAGTTTGAGTGAGTAAGAGTTTAGAAAAGCTGAAATAATACGGGTCTTAGTGAGAACATATACAATGGCTGAATGGTAGTTTCTAATTAAGCTTCCACTATATATATTTGATATGAATATGTGTTGTTTAAATGATCAACATGTTTAGATCAAATGTTTAAGTTTAACATGAGCTACTTCGAATAAAACTTGGAAAAAGAAGAAAAAAATGTTACAAGGGAGCTGCTTCAAAGGGAGCTTAGAGTGTGGTATGAAGGAGTTGCTAAGGTGGTGCAACGAGGAAGTCACTTCGAATAGTGCTTGAAGTAGAACAAACACAAGGAATAACTATTAATAAGAAATGTTAGAGGTTAATGTTACAAGGGTATATATAAAAAAATGCATTATTATACCCACTTTATTTCATTTAACTATAAAGCATGAAGGAAATACCTTTTAAGTGAAAGCTACATAAATCTATCCATTCTCCTTGTTAGAGATGTAATTAGTTAGAAATTAGTTATGAGTTTGTTAGTAGATGGTTATTAGTTAGTTACTTATTTATTCTCTGTATAAGTCACATTAGATGATTTAAGGTACTTACCTTGCTCGTTTTTGTTGAATGTAATTTATCCTTTTCTCTAAATCCTCTTATGAATCATGTTTACTAACATGGTATTAGAGTGATACCATCCACCATGAATCTTTTTCTCATGTATGTAGATTTGGTGATACACTCTTGAAATAGTCTATTGTTGATGATTGTCGTCTTTTGGTCATTGGTGAAGGGCCATTAGTGTTATTTGGTTTTCATATTTGATTTCGTACTTAAATTTGGGATTGGTGATGGGTGTCTAATTGTATTGCTAGTTTCGTTATTAAAGTTGTGCTCACAAGGAGTTTGAGAAAAGTTTTCTTTGAAAATAGATTGGTTTATTGACATTTTTTGTTGTTGTTATAAGCTTTCATTCATGGTGGTTGAGCATTACTTTAAGCTTTTGCCATGAATGGTTAAGCATAGATGTTTTGCTTTTGTCTTGAATGGTTAAACATTGTGTTTTAGCTTCTACTTTTGATGGCTAAACTTTATTACTTTTGCCTTATGTAGTTAAGCATTTGTTTTTTGTTTGCTTCTGCCTTCTAGGTGGTTAAGCGTGTTTGCTTTTATTAAGTTGTTAAGTTTTGAGTTGTGACTTCTGTTTAATGGTTAAGTTTTTTATCATTACCTTTGAATATTTTCAATCATTGTATTGTTTTTAACTAATGTATTTCTAGCATTTTTCATTGGATTCGCTTTGAATTTATGTACTTATATTGTTTATTACAAACCGACAGTGTTGTAAACCCCTTCTAACTTACCGAAGCTATTAAATATGTAATTAATTAAAATTAAGTTAAAATTTTATCAATAAATAATTATTAATTAATTACTTATTTATTTTTTATAAACTACATTATATGATTTAATGTACTTACCTTAATCATTTCTATTAAATACAATTTATCTTTTTTCTACCACCCCTCTCGTGAGGGGTGAGCTATGTGCAGTAACCCTCCTTTACATTTCAACCGCATCCAAACAATTGAAATAACTTATTTCTTTCTCAATTCACTTTCTCTCTAAATCAATCCATCTGAACAAAGTATTAGAGTAACTAAGGAAAGTTAGCTTCTATCATACCGCATCCTAGCTATATATAAGCTCAAGCTCATTTCATCTAAATAAGAATCCCTTCTCGCACTGCATAGCATCTATTAACACCAACAGTAATTAGATCAAAAGTAGAATCTAACATTACTAAAAAGTAAATTTGCATATAAAAAATAGAAAAATAAAATATATTAATAAATTGTTTTAAATATTTTAGAAAATAAATCATCTTAAAATTTGCTTTACGCCTAAGTATATTGGCCACCTCTAAGTAAATTTTTTTTTTTTTACATGAAAATGTTAACATCATACTTTCTAATACATTTTTTTATTAGTTGAATTTATTAAAAATTATAAAATTATGTGAATCTCACTCCATATTTAATAAATCTCACATGTAATTTTATAATTTTTAATAAATTTTAATTAAAAAATATATAAAATAGTTGTTAACTCTCTTCTTTTTAATCTTGTTAACCTTTTTAAAATGCTTTTTCTTGATTGTTTAAATTACTTTTCTATTGAAAGATATGCTCCCTAAAGTTGATTTATCATCTTAGATCATCTTGCCCCACCTGAGATTTTGAATACCAAATTATTTTATCAGCGTGTTCACAATTTGATAACTGCACGTAAGTGTGCCTTTCTTAATTAGCCGTGGAACATAGCAGCAATGTGATAAAATCTGCTTTACTCAACAGCAATTAAACGCATTAACATGTGTCAGTTTCAGCTTTATTTAATCGACTCGTTAACTGCACCCAAAAAATTAAAATATGTACTTGTTAATTAAATATAATACGGTGGAAAGTGTATTGTACAGTCTTTTATTGGTACTTGGATAAATTTTTATAAAAAAATAAAATAAATAAAATAAAACTTATGTATAAATTAATTTTAAAAATTATTTTTTTTATAAATATATGTCTAAATAAACTCTAAGATGTAGTATAAGACATAAAATCAATAAAATTTTATACTGTTGTCTGCCAATTAACGATTCTTAAAAGCATAACCTAGGGTAGAATGGATGGTTGTTTAGAAAAATATAATTTCTGACGTACTTTAAGACCTTCAAGTTATGATATTCATTTCTCTTTCCTAAACTAAAAGAACAACTAAAGATATTATTAATTAAATTAACATATCAGAGTCTACTAAATAGTCAGTTATGACAAATACAATTAACTCATGCACATTGTGTATTTGCGTTTCTGATCAAATTTTTAAAAAATAAAATAAATACCTAATTTATAAAAAGCATATGGTCAATGTTTTAACACATGCATGTTACCAGAGTGACCACGTTTGTTAATGACTAATGTCCAATGTGATGAGACTGCACAAATGAGGGATGTCATCTCAGGCTCTTTTCTGATGTTTACAGTTTACCTCATGCAGTTTGGTTAACTTTCAATAAAGGAGCACAAGAAAAAGCAAATTGCAATAAAGGAGACAAACATAAAGAAGCTTAATTATAAAACAGCATAACGAATTAAATCTCCTTTTTATCTTTTTACCTTTTTATATGTAAACTTTTACAGCGCGCTTTACTATCTGACGTACTTAGATAAGATTCTTTTGTAACTTTTTTAATGTTTAACTTTATATATGCAATTAGAACGATAATCCCGCGTCATGCTTATGTCTTAATTAATTAACGGTTGAAATCTAGCTAGTTATAACCTGATCTTTAAACATAATCTTTTGGTGCAAGCATGTCTATACTCTGCACTTACTGTAGTACGGACAGACGTTCAGTAACAAGGCTGATTTTTTATCCACAAATAATTCATATTTTATAAAGAAGATGTAAATTTAACTTTTGTTATTTATATAAGAATTTCATTCATACATAATTTGTGAATTTTTTTGTAACTTTTGAACTTATATATACGTCCAATTTCATTATTATTTGTTTGAGTGAGACAGATATGAAATCACAAGAATAAATGCTATGCATCTACAAATATAGATATAGTTTAAATTGATCAAAATGTTAAACTCGTAACTGAACTTGTACTTTTTTTCAGGGCCTGACCTAGAGTATTTACTTCGAAGGGCTAAATATAAAAACTAAAATTAAATTATAAATTTAAAATCAATATACTAAATTTAACTAATAACTAAAAGTTGAACTAAACACTTGAAAGTTAGACTTAATTTGTTAAAGAAAATTAGTTGCTCAACTAGTTAATTTATATTAACTTAACTTGTTTAAAAAATATAAGGTTTAAATTTGGATTTTTTAGTTCATTTACAATTTAATTACTTTTGCTTTATAAAAAAATTAATTATTTTTAATTTTATCAATTTAGTATTAATAAATATTTTGATACCATATGATAATCTAGAAATAGAAGGCATGTAAAATTCTAACATTTTAAATTATTACATTTTCATAAATGAAAAAATAAAAAATTCATAAATTCTTGACTATTAAAAAAAAAAGAAACTTCAAAATTTATTTTCACTTTCAATAAAATTCTATATATTTACATATAATAGAGGATAGTAAAGTCCTCGTCGTCAATTTAAATAGGTACAAGTAGTTAATGTTGAGCTGGTAAAACTTGGGTTTGACTTGAGTCAAATCTCAAGTTTGATTTATTTATTTAATTAAACAAGTGAATTTGAACACAATTTTTACGAGTTAAGCTTAAATAGTTCATAAAGAACTTAGTTTATTTATACCCTTAATTTTATCTCAAAAACCACAAGATTATAATATTATAACGGGAGAAAGAGATTTAACTTTTAAAATATAATTCTAATAATAGAAGTTTAAAATTTTGTTAATAAAAAATTAATTTTCAATTTAAGAATAATAAGAAAAATATATTTCCCATTTCTTAATTTTTTTTTATTAAGAAATATTTAGGAAAATACGAGAGACCTTAAAAAATTATGAGAAATTATGGATGTATGTTTTTTTTGGGAGATATATCTATCTTGATCAATAATAAGATAGGGAGAGAAAAAATATGATATGTAATTAGAAATATGAAAAGAAAGGAAGAAAGACATTAAAATAAAAAAGAAAATAGAGGAATTATAAGAAATAAAACTTTATAAAATTATTATTGAAAAAGGTATATATACACAATATGTGTGTATCTATTAGGGTACTCTTATTATAAATATTTGTGTATGTAATTATTATTATTTTAGAGGGCAAGAACACCTCATGGTTACAAGAGGCTTTGTCCCTTATTATTTTAGGATGATAGCCTAGTTTCTTGTCAATGGCATTTCACCTAACCTTTGACCACGAGGAAAGAGAAATGTTCTTGTGAAGAACACTTAATGCCTAAGTCAGTGAAAATTTTGGTAGAGATTAGTCTTTTGCCATTTGATACTTCCTTAACTAAAACTAAGCTTATGGTTTCTTTTGCTAAGGCTAGGTGTTCCTGCCAAAATCTGAGATGTACTCTACCTCTAATGTTACTTATTCTACTAGGTCCTTTGCCCTCCTTTGTATTACTTCTGTGTGATGGATATGTTATCTATAAAAGGCACTCTGATAATCAAGTTAGTTAAGTCATCTCTCTCACCCTTAGTATTGTGTTCATTTTTACCTACTTAGTGCTCTCTCCCTCCTTACCTTTTTTTCTTTCCTATCCTAATCGTCTTAACCCCATTATCCTCTTCTCCTTAACCATTTCATATTAAGGTTTTTCCTTCAAGCACTTAGGACCCCTCAACTCTTCAAGTTCTTATACCTTGACATGTTTCCTTGTTGACTATTAGTGTCCTTTCAAGGCTCCGTTGATTGAGTGTTACTTGGACAATACTTGAGCCCCTAAGCTTTGAACTCTTATAAGAGAGTTGGAGCTTACCTATCTTCAACCAACTAAAATGTCATGGGTTCAACTAAGGTTTATATAGATGTATCTGACCTCAAGTCACTCAAATGTCACTTCGACTCAAGACTAAATGATCCTTCACTTAAAGATTTTTCAATTTTTTGTGCCCAAGTCTATGGTTGTATGTTGCAATGTCATTGCGACCGTTGATTTATGAAATCACCCTAGATTATGTCCTTGCATGTGCTTGACACTTCACTCCCCTTTCTTTATTACATCAACGAGTTTTTGGGGAAGGATGTGTTAGGGTTGTAAATACCACTTCATTTTTCTTTCTCTTCATATGAAAATCTTGTCCCCTTTTCGACATTTTTCCTTACTTAACATCTCTATAATCACTTTCCTAGGTACATTATTTATGGCATTTCTTTCTTAAGAAGGGTTGTAAATGTTGACCCTTAGCCTCTATTGGAGCCTGAGGTTATGCTTATAGGAAAAAAAAATCTTTGTTTCATACCCCTACACAATACATTTGTTCATTTAATATTTCGATGATTTAAATGAGGATGAACTTGATGCTTTAATGGAGGTAACCTCCATTATCCATCACCTAATGTGATTGTTGATGACATTTCCAGCCCTAAAAGGGGCTACTACCACTGCTATCAGGGCTCCCAAAAGGCATATAAGGGTTTCTTTAGTGAAGAACCTTGTGCCTAACATAACCCTCCTAGGTTATACTTGCCTCAAAGACGATGTAAGCCTATTCTTTTCTTAGTATCAACCGAGGAGTCTATTGTTGAGTTATTGAAGTCCACTTCTCTCACCTATTCATGTCACGATCTTTTGATTGTTGAACCTTGCACGATATTCAAGACATTGTTTCTTAAGCCATTGGTTGACATCAAGCCTTATACCTATGTGTACAATACTTCTTTTGATGAGCTAGGTATGAGATTCCTTCAATATGCTTTTGAATGCAAGGTTTTGACCAAGCTATACATAGCATCTTCATAGTTGCATCCTAAAAGTAGGGCTTTTCTAAAAGTCTTCCAAATTCTCTACCATTATCTCTACATGCTCTTTACTGCTCTACATTTTTATCAACTAAGGTCCAATCTTAAGATAGGTTGGTTGTTGCTTAACAGAGCCCAAATTGGTGGTTTCTTTACCTTGTACACCTCTTTTTACAAGGGATTCAAAAGGTACTTTTCTAGGTTTGAACAATTAGAACCTATAAAAATGAGGTTTTCTTTACTAACAAAAGGTTGTCTCATTTTCTCTTTTAATGGCAATATCATCCATATAAGTTTAAATAAAAAAACTCTAAGAGGTTACCTCGACAATGAGTGTCCATCTCTGTTATTCTATTCGCTTTAGTTGTGATTGCATTGTTCTTACATTTACTTTATTTTTTGCAAGAATAATGAATAAATTTAACTAGACTGCTCTTTGCAACATAGTAAAGGGAGATGTAGTTGCAAACCCTTCTAAAATGGATGCTCCTTTGAAATCAACACCTATTTTCAAGTCCCCAAGATGTTAAGTTTCTACCCTTCCTCCATCCTTAGTGAGTCCTCCTCACCAAAAAAGAGGAAAAAGGTTGTTAGGAAGGTGACTCGTTATCCTTAAAGGTTGTTAGGAAGGTAACTCTAGCCTTTGTCACATCTGCCTCCTCAATTAGAGCATACTATTTGCACTTCTAGTATCGAGTCCTTGTGGGGCACTATCTTTAAGTCATAGAATCTCCTTAAGGTTAAGCTCTTGTCAAAGAATGGTCAATTTTTGTTAGAGCATGTAGGGCTTGCTACTTCCACAAAGATCTTTTCTATATATTAGGCTTAATCTTGGGATATCGACCAATTTTGGAGGAACAAAATTTGAAAAGAATCAAGCTCTAATACTTCAAATGGAGGCTAAACTGGCAAAGGAAACTCAAGCAATAATTGTCAATCTTTTGTGGCTATAAAAGATGGCACTCAGGCCAAAGAGTTCTTGTTATGGGAACTTTCAAAAGCTCACTAGCAGAATCAAGACTTTCTTACATAACTCAAGTTGGCTAAGATAGAGAAAAAGGTTTTCGTAGATTTGGCTAAAAGGATGTCAAGAAGACCATAACTTGATTGAAGGCCAAACTAACTATGGTATATGAGGTTAGAGATTCTTTTGCTGCTAACCTCCAAGAAGCTACTCGAAGTATTCTTGTTGAACTTAAGACAGGTTTTCATAAGAGCTCTCCACCAAGTACACCTACTTTATCCTAATGTGGACATGTCTCCTTTTACCATTTTTAAGGATGTTAAAGATGGGATTTTAGAGGATAAGGCCAAATGTTCAACAATGAAGATGAGTAAGTGGATCTAAAATTTGCTATGGTCATGACTAATGTTGACTACCTTGGGCTAACGATCAACACCAACACGGAGGATGTAGGCATATAGGTGTTATGTTTTGTGAAGGCGTAACTAATTGAGTTAGCTTTTATCTATCTCCAATGTTTTGCTTTTTGCTTTAATTTTACCTTGTTTGTAATGTTAAATATCATTCAAACTATCAATCAAGAGATATAGTTCTTCTGCATGACTTTTCTTTCAACTAGCTTCACCATTTATCTTTTTCACATGAATTTTATATAAGGCTTGAACTCAGCCTTTATAATGATAAGGTCGCATTTAACTTTAAGGTTCACATTTGATCATTGTAGCTCGAACTCAACCTTTATAATGATAAATTCATGCTCGGGATTAAGGTTTGTATTTGACCTTTGTAGTTCAAACTCAGCCTTTATAAAGATAAGCTCATACTAGGCTTTAAGGTTCCTATTTAACCTTTGAGGCTCAAACTCGGCCTTTAAAACAATAAGCTTGTACTCAATTTTAAGATTCATATATAACCTATGAGGCTTAAACTCAACCTATATAATGATAAGCTTGTGTTCGGCTCGAACTCTACCTTTATAACAATAATACAAATTAGGTCAATATATGTGTGATATAAAGAGAGAAAATAAGTGATTTTCATCATAAAAGTTATAATTATTTATGAAGTCAGGTGTGCCTCATTAAAACCTTATAAGTCAAAACCC
Organism: Mucuna pruriens; assembly: GCA_025330945.1. Taxonomy (NCBI): domain Eukaryota; kingdom Viridiplantae; phylum Streptophyta; class Magnoliopsida; order Fabales; family Fabaceae; genus Mucuna; species Mucuna pruriens. Next base: position 50,343 of record JAENHJ010000414.1, read on the forward strand.
TCTTTTTTTCCTTATAGGACAAAATATTGAGGTAGAAAATAGTACATCACCTAGTGTTGTAATACATTAACTAAAGTAAAAGTTCAAGTAAGTAGGGTTCCAAGTTCTTAGAATCACTTTGCACGATAACTCTTTTAAATGATATATGTTGCTTCCCATGGCTTTAATTATTCTAAGGGAATCTTCCTAATTGGGTGCAAGTTTCCCTTCTATTGTGTTTTTCCTAGCTTTTGTTTGCATCATCCATGCTAGATCTCTTTCTCGTAAACTTCTTGGCTTCACCTTTGAGTTATATCTTCAATTTGTCCTCACTTTACATGCCTTTTCCCTTACTTTCACCTTCTTTTCAATTCCTTTTTCTATCTTAGGTTTATTCATGAATCTACTCTAAATTAATAATAATTTTGTTCATATCTTTATAGCTTTGACAATTATATTGTGTGAGATTTAGGCTTAGCCTAAATCGATCAAGTGCAGTCAAGGCTTAAACGATTCATATCAAGTTGGAGGCATGTTTATCTCTCCTTGTTTCCAGCTTGCAAAAGACAAGGGAAAGTTCTAATTCAGTTTCGTAAAAAATGAGGATATAAAATTTAAATTCAACTTCATTCTTATCAAATTTTATGATTTCAAGAAAATTTTCAAAAAAAATAATCTTGTATTTTTTAAAATTTTAATTTACTTATATATTTTTAAACAAATCATATATTAATTTATATAAAAACTAATAAATAACAAAATACTTAAAAGTAAAAATTTTAAAATTAAATTATATTTTTAATTAAATATATAGTTTTAACTTTATTATTATTATAACTAATTTATGTTTTAATAATTATAAAAATAAAGTATAAAAATTAAAATTTTAAAATATATATATATATATATATAGCCGGACGAGTGTTACAAATCTGAACCCGACTTCGACCCAACTTTCACGGAAAAATTAGAATTCCAATGCAACACCTGTCAAAATAAGTCTTCTCGTCGAAATCAGGATAATAATCCGAAAATATATGAGTTCAGAATTAATTATCATGCTTTTAGGACTTGTTTTACGAGCAAGAAGAGAAAAAAAATTAGATTATGTATAAAATAATTTGTAAAATTTCTTTTTATGTTAATTTTTTCAAAATTTTATTTTAACTATGAGTTAACTTTTAATTTATAGATAATTTAATTTAAATTTTTTTTTTTTTCTTATAAATATTTAGAAAATAAATTTATCTAAAAAACGTTCCTTATTAATCGCAGTAACAATTTCAATGCTTCATATTCGAGACACATGCACCTTTCATAATATACTATCTGCAGTTTTTTGTTTTTCAACATTTTAGCATTTTCTATAACGTTTAACTTTCCTTTACCAAAAGAAAAGAAAACATTTCTATAACAGCAGCAGTATATACCATTCACATATTATTTATTACTGATGATTACGGGGTAGTTACACAGCAAAATGCATTCGATTAGTTAGAGTACTATATATTCTAAACTTACGTTTGTTTTAACATCCTCGGATCCTCGCCCGCTAATATTAAATTAATCAACTAACGTAAAGCATGACACCAGAAATTGCTTAAACATATAGACAAAAATCTACGTCCACCAGATACCTAGTGATTTGGTCTACAGCACCTGAATGCATGAGCAGTGCTTGCCATATATTGGACCAGCTCTTATCGTTTCAGTAATGAATATTAATTTTCCACTATCACTGATGTCGATCCCTATCCACAAACTAAAAAGCTTACACAATGATGATGTGCCTCACAGTATAATTACATTATATAAATATATAATTAGGAGTTTGATTCCGGCCATATATATATAACATGTGTTGAAAAATATTAATTTCTTAATTAAATTTTTAGTATCTTAATATATTAATCCTTAAATTTCCAACCAAAAATATTGTAAATTCACCCCAAAGACAAAACTAAAAACTTACTCGAAAAGTTAAGAAAAAGTTTTTGAAAAGTATTAGTCATAAAGGTGTA
>JAENHJ010000415.1:0-5000 GCA_025330945.1 Mucuna pruriens
GCCACGGTGCCAAAAGCGTGATCGAAGAAAACTTAGCCAGATTTTGCCTGCGATGCCAAAAGCGTGGTCAGAATTTCAGCCACGGTGCCAAAAAGCGTGATCGAGAAAACTTAGCGGATTTTTGGCAGCGGTGCCAAAAGCGTGGTCAAATGAAGACCCGCGGTGCCAAAAAGCGTGATCAGAAAACTTAGCCAGTTTTGGGCAGCGGTGCCAAAGCGTGGTCGAAATTTCAACCACGGTGCCAAAACGTGATCAGAAAACTTAGCGGTTTTTGAGCAGCGGTGCCAAAAGCGTGGTCAAATTTCAGCCACGGTGCCAAAAACATGATCAGAAAACTTAGCCAGATTTTGAGCCGCGGTGCCAAAAGCGTGGTCAGATTTTCAGCCACGGTGCCAAAAACTGATCGAAGAAAACTTAGGCAGATTTTGAGCCATGGTGCCAAAAGCGTGGTCAGAATTTCAAGAAAACTTAGCCAGATTTTGAGCAGCGGTGCCAAAAGCGTGGTCAGAATTTCACCACGGTGCCAAAACATGATCAGAAAACTTAGCGGATTTTGAGCCGCGGTGCCAAAAGCGTGGTCAGATTTTTAGCCACGGTGCCAAAAAGCGTGATCAGAAAACTTAGCCAGATTTTGAGCAGCGGTGCCAAAAGCGTGGTCAGATTTTCAGACCACAGGTGCCAAAAGCGTGATTAGAAAACTTAGCGAGATTTTGAGCAGCGGTGCCAAAAGCGTGGTCAGATTTTCAGCCACGGTGCCAAAAAACGTGATCGAAGAAAACAGCAAATTTTAGTACGGTGCCAAAGCGTGGTCAGATTTTCAGCCACGGTGCCAAAACATGATCAGAAAACTTGGACAGATTTTTGAGCGGCGGTGCCAAAGCGTGGTCAAATTTCAACCACGGTGCCAAAAAGCGTGATCGAGCTTTGGCGGTTTTTGAGCCCGCGGTGCAAAAACTTAGCCCGCAGGGCCAAAAAGCATTAATTGAAACTTAGCGTTGGTGCCAAAACTTAGCCATTGGCCATAAAACTTGCCTCTTCGTGTCAAAATACTTTCATAGACCCCGATGACATTGGGAAGGCAGTGACAAAGCGCACTTCATCACTCCATTTTTTTGGATTTTTTGCGTTTTTGCCTGTTTTGGTTAAAAATCATTAAAATCAATCCCTTATCAATGGCTTTCAATTTTGTGGACACATTGTTTATAGTATTGTGTGAGTTCTGCAAAAACTACGTCAAAATTCGATCTCTAGGTACCCTTTCCATTTTTCCCGATTTTATGTATTTTAGCCACTTTAAAAAACTTTTTAAAATCATTCCCTTGTCAAAAATTCTATAACTTGGTGGACGAGGAGATATGATTATTCTAGGCAATCCTGCAAAAACTCTCACCAAAATTCGACCTCTGGGTCCGATTTTGGACTTATGTCTACTTTCGAAAAAAGGTATCTACTTTGCGATTTTGGTTTTTGCATATTATCCTATTATATAATTTGCTCCTCTCCAAACCACGCCCACAGTGGTTGGTGCAGGACTTCCATGGGACTTCCTCTCCCGCGCTTGACAAACCTTCCCATGCTTGTTGTGGGTTATTTTCCCATGGTTTTGGGTGATTAATTCGTTGATCATCCATGCCGAATCTTAAGCGAACTCGGCCGATTTTTGGTGCGTCCCTCAAAATTTGTGGGTTTTCGTGGCATGGCTTAGTCTAGCACCAGTGATGCTTGGGCAATGCTTTTCTTAGGTGATTCTCGGGCGATGCGGCGGAGAATTCTCAAACAGCGTTGCCCTTGTTTAGTGTCGGGCGGGTTTACCAAATCTCTGTCGAGGCTGGCGGCCACCCCGTCGACATGCTGCGGCGATGGTGTTCTACCCATTGTCCGATGATAGCAATGGGTTGGTGGTACCGCAGCGACCAACAACTGCGCTGCTTAAGTGGCACCGTGCGGTCTCATACATCGCGGTAAAACCACCGGGTTGGTCTAAACCGATCGGTGTTTTTTTCCCCCAGACCACCCCACCCTCTTGTGCTCAGTGCGGCGTCTTTTTCTTCTCCTTGACCAACAATGTAACGTTGCCTCCTCTTGATGGCATCGTTCTTTGCATGAACAAGCATAGCATGCCTCCTCCAGAAACTTAGATTATTTGTCAAAGCAAAAATGGGCATGGTGTGCCTCTTCTTCAAATACGGCCCTCCTTGGGGTCCCTTTGGTTTTATTTTGTGGAGGGGCGACTAGGTGGGCACCACCATTGCTTTCTTGTTTAGGCGGGTCTCCACATCATGCCTAGCGATGCGAGGCTTGGCATACCGTGCTTCCATATGCTTGCATGCCTCTCGGCATTGCAGGGGTGTGGATTCGTTCGGTGGTGCTGGGTTATGTGAGCAGCAGGCGTGTGGGATTGTGCTTTCGAGGATGTTTTTGTTGTACGGCTCAGGTAGCGTGCAGGCGGTCGACATGCATCCCTCATAAATCATCAATGGGTACCATACTTCCATGGCGTTGAGGCGTCTTGTGAGTTCACACATGTTGCCTACACCATGGTATGGGTTTTTGAATTGCGTAGCGCCACGTTCCTTCAGGCCTCTTGAGTGGGGGATCTTGAAGTCACCGCGGTCTGCGTCCGGGCCCGTGACCTCGTGGCACGTGCGCGAGGCCCATTCTTTGAATACGGTACGCAGCGGCGAAACCTTGGCGAATGCCTCGCTTCGTTCGCGAAAATACCGGTTGCGCAGATAACAGCGCACGCTGGCCAAAGGATTACATCGGCCAATACAATCCGGCTGACCTTCCCGACGCCAGCGTCTTGATGCGTGCGAATGCTACCTGGTTGATCACTTGGTAGTCATATTCTTGTCTCAAAGATTAAGCCATGCGTGTGTAAGTATGAACTAATTCGGGAACTGTGAAGCTGCGAATGGCTCATTAAATCGATTATAGTTTGTTTGATGGTATCTCTTGCTCGGATAGCAGTAGTAATTCTAGAGCTAATCGTGCAACAAACCCGACTTCTGGAAGGGATGCATTTATTAGATAAAAGGTCGGCCAGGAGGCTGCTTTTGTTGCTTTGATGATTCATGATAACTTCGTCGGATCGCGCGGCCTTTGTGCGGCGCATCATTCAAATTTCTGCCTATCAACTTTTCGATGGTAGGATAGTGGCCTACCATGGTGGTGACGGGTGGAGAATTAGGGTTCGATTGGAGAGGAAGCTTTGGCGGCTACCACATCCAAGGAAGGCAGCAGGGCGCAAATTACCCCCAATCGACACGGGGAGGTAGTGACAATAAATAACAATACCGGGCTCGTTAGTGCAGTGGTGGAATAGTACAATCTAAATCCCTTAACGAGGATCCATTGGAGGGCAAATGCGGTTGCCAGCAGCGGTAATTCGGCTCGATAGCGTATATTTAAGTTGTTGCTGGTTAAAAGCTCGTAGTTGGACCTTGGGTTGGGTCGATCGATTAAAAGCCTCACGGGTGTGCCTTGCCAGGTCGGCTCGTCCCATAGCAACGGCGATGCGCTCACATAACTGGCGGGGTCGTTGCCTCCGTGCTGTTACTTTGAAGAAATTAGAGTGCTCAAAGCAAGCCTACGCTCTGGATACATTAGCATGGGATAACACACCACGGGATTACGATCCTATTGTGTTGCCCCGCCGGGATCGGAGTAATGATTAACGGGGCACGTCGGGGGCATTCGTATTTCATAGTCGGAGGTGAAATTCTTGGATTTATGAAAGGCGAACAACTGCAGCTTGTTGCCAAGGATGTTTTCATTAATCAAGAGCGAAAGTTGGGGGGCTCGAGGCGATCAAATCTAGTCCTAGTCTCGACCATAAGCGATCTGAGCCGGGGATCGGCGGATGTTGCTTTTAGGACTGTTGGCACATATGAGAAATCAAAGTCTTTGGGTTCGAGGGAGTATGGTCGCAAGGCTGAAACTTAAGGGTGTGAAGGGCACCACGGGGGAGTGGAGCACTGCGGCTTAATTTGACTCGGCAGCGGGCTTACAGGTCCGGACATAGTAAGGATTGTGGTGAGAGCTCTTTCTTGATTCTATGGGTGGTGGTGCATGGTAGTTCTTAGTTGGTGGGGCGATTTATTCCGTTAATTCAGTTACTTGAGCGAGACCTCGGCCTCTTTAAATAGCTATGTGGGTAACCACCACGGCCAGCTTCTTAAGAGGGACTATGGCCGCTTAGGCCACGGAAGTTTGAGGCAATAGCAGTGCAGTGATGCCACTTAGATGTTACAGGCCGCCGCAGCACGATGTATTCAACGAGTCTATAGCCTTGGTAGGCGGGCCGGGTAATCTTTGAAATTTCATCGTGATGGGGATAGATCATTGCAATTGTTGGTCTTCGACGAGGAATTCTAAAGTAAGCGAGTCATCGGCTCGCGTTGACTACGATCCACGCCCTTTGTACCTGGCGGAGTCGGCTCCTCTGGAGTTGAATGGTCCGATTGAAGTGTTCGGATTCTTGACGATGTGGGCGGTTCATTTGTATGACGTTAATGAAGTCAACTGAACCTTATCAATTTAGGAAGGAGAAATCGTAACAAAGGTTAAATGAAGTGAACCTGCGGAAGGATCATTGTCGTTGCCTGCTAACAAAGTTCAGCCGTGAACGGATTCATCCGGACAAGTTCGATCATTTGGCTGAATTTGTTCTCGAACACCGACCCGTCCTCGACAGAGCTGGCAGTGATCGCCAGCGCACCTCACTCTCGCCAAAACACAAACCCCGGCGCCGTCGCCAAGGAACTTCAAGCTGTTAAGTGCAATCTTGGCGGGCAGGAGGCGGCGACCCCGCGGACCTTGCCACGACACCAACATACAAAATGACTCGGCAGCGGATATCTCGGCTCTTGCATCGATGAAGAGCGTGGCGAAATGCGATACTTGGTGTGGTGCAGAATCAAGTGAACCATCGAGTCTTTGAGCGCAAGTTGCGCCCGAAGCCATTAGGCGAGAGACACGCCTGCTGGGTGTCACACATC
>JAENHJ010000415.1:10000-26948 GCA_025330945.1 Mucuna pruriens
AAAATTCGATCTCTAGGTACCCTTTTCCATTTTTCCCGATTTTATGTATTTTAGCCACTTTAAAAAAATTTTAAAAATTATTCCCTTGTCAAAAAATTCTATAACTTGGTGGACGAGGAGATATGATTATTCTAGGCAATCCTGCAAAAAATCGCACCACAATTCGACCTCTAGGTCCGATTTTGGACTTATGTCTACTCAAAAAAAAGGTATCTACTTATGCAATTTTGGTTTTGCATATTATCCTATTATAGGGGGCTGCTCCTCACTCAAACCACGCCCACAGTGGTTGGTGCGGGACTTCCATGGGACTTCCTCCACGCTCACACAAGCCTTCCCATGCTTGTTGTGGGTTATTTTCCCATGGTTTTGGGTGATTAATTCGTTGATCATCCATCAGAATCTTGGCGAACTTCGGCCGATTTTGATCGTCCCTCAAAAATTTGTGGGTTTCGTGGCATGGCTTAGTCTAGCACCAGTGATGCTTGGGCAATGCTTTTCTTGGGTGATTCTCGGGCCGATGCGGAGAATTCTCAAGCAGCGTTGCCACTTGTTTGAGGTGTCGGGCGGGTTGCAAATCTGTCATTTGGGCGATACACCCCGTCGACATGCTCGGCGTGGGTGTTCTACCCATTGTCGGTGATAGCAATCGGTTGGTGGTGCCACCCACTGACCAACAACATTATTTGCCATTACCCGTGCAGCGGTCTCATACATACGCCCACGGTAGAAAACCACCGGGTTGGTCTTGGTCTAACACCAGTTTGATGCTTGGCGGCGCCTCCTTGTGTGATCCATGGTCCCTTCAGTTTTATATTTGTCCCTTGATTTTCTTGGATCACACTCTTGGGGGGCAGTACTCTTGCTTTATGTGTTCTTTGTGGGCCTTGGCTAAACCGATCGGGGTTGGGGCATCATCCATCCTCCTCCCTCCTAAATATCTAAGCCGGTAGGGGTTGGGGCATCATCCCTTCCTCGTGTGCTCGGCATCGCCGATGTCTTTTTCTCATCCACCATCCATCCTCGTGCACTCGGCGCAGTGTTTTCTTTTCTCCCCAAACCACCCATACTCTTGTGCTCGGTGCGAGTGTCTTTTCTTCTCCTTGACCCATGATATGCGTTGCCTCCTCCTTGATGGCATCGTTTCTTTGTAATTTCTTATTGCCCTGCCTCCTCGGCACCGATTATTTGTCAAAGCAAAAATGGGCATGGTGTGCCTCTTCTTCCTAATGCGACCCTCGCCCGGTCCCTTTGGTTTTATTTTGTGGAAGGGCGACTAGGTGGGCACTTTCTTTGCTCTTGTTTAGGGCCGGGTCTCCTACATACATGCCTAGCGATGGGAGGCTTGGCGCCACCGTGCTTCCATATGCTTGCATGCCTCTCGGCATTGCGGGGTGTGGTTCGTTCGGTGGTCTTTGGGTTATGCGAGCAGCGAGGCGTGTGAGTTGTGCTCGGGATGTTTTTGTTGTATGCAGCTCGTGCTTGTGCACCAGGAGCAGTCGACATGCATCCTCATCATCATCAATCGTCACCTTCTGCCTCCATGGCGTTGGGGGCGTACTGTCGGTTCCTGTGTTGCCTACCTACCAAAAGCGGTATGGGTTTGAATTGCATAACACGTTCCTTCGAGGCCTCTTGAGAGTCGGGGGGGGATCTTGAAGTCTGCCGCAGCGGTCCACGTCGGGCAGGTCGGCCTCGTGGCTTGCGTCTTGTGAACTGTTCTTTTTGGATCTGATTGCCGCACCTTGCGGGGTCTGGTGCCTCTTCGTTCCCAAAATCTCGGTTGCCTTGAATGACACCTGCCTTGGCCAAGGTCACATCGACCATCTGCGTCGGCGGCACCAACGCCACGTGAGAGTCATTAACGAATGCTACCTGGTTGATCCTGCCGGTAGTCATATGCTTGTCTCAAAAAGATTAAGCCATGCATGTGTAAGTATGAACTAATTCGGATTTGTGAAGCTGCGAATGGCTCATTAAATCGATTATAGTTTGTTTGATGGTATCTACTACTCGGATAACAAGTAGTAATTCTAGAGCTAATCGTGCAACAAACCCGGCTTACTGGAAGGGATGCATTTATTAGATAAAAGGTCGGCAGGCTCTGCTGTTGCTTTGATGATTCATGATAACTCGTCGGATCGCATACGGCCTTTGTCGGCGGCGCATCATTCAAATTTCTGCCCTATCAACTTTCGATGGTAGGATAGTGGCCTACCATGGTGGTGGCGGGTGACGGAGAATTAGGGTTCGATTAGGAGAGGGGCACGAGAAAGCGGCTACCACATCCAAGGAAGGGCGGCGCGCAAATTACCCAATCGACACGGGGGAGGTAGTGACAATAAATAACAATCCGGGCTCATTGAGTCAGTAATTGGAATAAGTACAATCTAAATCCTTAACGAGGATCCATTGGAGGGCAAGTCTGGTGCGGCGCCAGCGGTAATTCAGCTCAATAGCGTATATTTAAGTTGTTGCAGTTAAAAAGCTCGTAGTTGGACCTTGGGTTGGGTCGATCGGTCCACCTGGTGTGCGGGTCGGCTCGTCCCTTCTGCGGCGATGCGCTCCTGGCCTTAAGCGGCGGGTCGTGCCTCCGTCTTTGTTACTTTGAAGAAATTAGAGTGCTTTCAGAAAGCAAGCCTGCGCTCTGGATACATTAGCATGGGATAACACCACGGGATTACGATCCTATTGTGTTGGCCGCCCGGGATCGGAGTAATGATTAACGAGGGACGATCGGGGGGGCATTCGTATTTCATAGTCGGAGGTGAAATTCTTGGATTTATGAAAGGCGAACAAGCTGAAAAGCATTTGCCAAGGATGTTTTCATTAATCAAGAGCGAAAGTTGGGGGCTCGAGCGATCGGATCCCGTCCTAGTCTCGACCATAAGCGATCTTGAGGGGATCGGCGGATGTTGCTTTTTAGGACTCCGTGGCACACTTATGAGAAATCAAAGTCTTTGGGTTAGGAGTATGGTGTAAGGCTGAAACTTAAAGGTGTGAAGGGCACCAGGGGTGGAGACTGCCGACTTAAGTGACTCGACGGGGAAACTTACGAGGTCAGGACATAGTAAGGATTCACAGGTAGGAACTCTTTCTTGATTCTATGGGTGGTGGTGCATGGCCGTTCTTAGTTGGTGGGGCGATTTATGCAGTTAATTAGATTCTTGAACGAGACCTCGCGCACTGCTAAATAGCTATGTGGAGGTAACCACCACGGCCCGGCTTCTTAGAGGGACTATGGCCAAAGCAGGCCACGGAAGTTGAGGCAATAACAGTGCGTGATGCCGCTTAGATGTTACAGGCGCCTGGCCTTCTGCTGATGTATTCAACGGAGTCATAGCCCCTTGGCCAGACGGGCCGGGTAATCTTTGAAATTTCATCGTGATGGGGATAGATCATTGCAATTTGTTGGTCTTCAACGAGGAATTCTAGTAAAAAAGCGCGAGTCATCAGCTCGCGTTGACTCGTCCCGCCGCTGTACACGGCAGGTCGCTCTGCTTAGATTGAATAGTCGTTGAAGTGTTCGGATTAGACGGCGTGGGCGGTTATTTGCCGCGGCGTTGTGAAGTCAGTGAACCTTATCATTTTAGAGGAAGGAGAAATCATTAACAAGGTTCGAAGTAGGTGAACTGCGGAAGGATCATTAATGGATTGCCTCGCGACAAGTTCGGTAAATGCGAACGGTTCATCACCAGGGACAAGTTCGATCGAGGTGGCTCGGGGGGCCATTCTCGAACTCTGGGCAGATCTCGACAGAAATTTGGCGAGAAGCGGTCGCCCATTTACCTCCTCTCGCCAAAACACAAACCCCCGGCCGTGCGCGGGAACTCAGCTATTAAGTCACGATCTTGTGGGCAGGAGGCGGCGACCCCGCGGACTTGCCCACGACACCTGACATACAAAATGACTACCGGCAATGATATCTCGGCTCTTGCATCGATGAAGAGCGTGAAATCACGTGCAGGTGAATTGCGAGAATCCCGTGAACCATCGAGTCTTTGAGCCTTGAAGTTGCGCAGAAGCCATTAGGCAGAACACGCCTGCCTGGGTGTCACACATCGTTACCCCAAATGCAAAGCGCCTCACGTGCGTGCCTTGAGGTGGATGCTGACCTCCGCGAGACATCGTCTGATGGTACAGTTGAAAATCGAGTCGCGACCCGGCTCGTCGCGACAAAATGGTGGATGAAGCGTCTCGAGACCCGATCATGGCCGGGCCGACAAAAAGTCGGACTCACGGCCTCTGGCGTCCACGGACTCCCAACGGACCTCAGGTCGAGGCGGGGCTACCATTGAGTTTTTATATCAATAAGCGGGAGGAAAAAGAAATAACAAGATTCCTAGTAACTTGCGGCTTGAGCAGGCAGGAAGAGCCCACCATGAAAATGGTCGCCCTCGGCGTCAAGTTATGTAGTGGAGGCGTCCTCGGTGGGCCGGGCCCAAGTCCCCTGGAAGGGGCGCGAAGGTGAGAGCCCCGTCGTGCGGACCTGTCGCGCCCACGGCGTCGGCAGTCGGGTTGTTTGGGAATGCAGCCCCGATCGGGCGGTAAATTCGTCAAGGCTAAATACTGGCGAGGGCCGATGGCGAACAAATCAGCGAGGAAAGATGAAAAAGGACTTTGAAAGAAGTCAAATAGTGCTTGGTGTCGGGAGGAGGCGGATAAGGGGCCAGCGATGTGTCCCAGTCGGATGTGGAGCGGTGGCCAGGTCCGCCCGTCGACTTCGGGACATTGACCAACAGCGGTTGTGATGGTGGCCCAAGCCCAGGGGCTGTCGAAATGCTTTCAGCGGGCGTCATCATCACGATTGTGGATAGCGTAGCGAATCTGGCGTGCTAGCCTCTTATTCGGCGTCGGCACGTAGGCTCCAGAATTCGGCCCGTCTTGAAACAGGACCAAAGAATGCGACGTATGTGCAGTCGACAGGCGGAAGTAAACCCGTAAACATGAGGAAGCTGATTGGTGGAGCAACTTTATCATGGGCAGCACCAGAGCCGACCCTGATCTTCTGTGAAGGGTTCAGTGAGAGCATACCTGTCAGGACTGAAGATGGTGAACTATGCCTGGGCTCTGGAGGCCCACGTCTGACATTGCAAATCGTTCATCACGGCAGGTATAGGGGGCGAAAGACTAATCAGACAAATCTAGTAGCTGGTTCCTCAGAAGTTTCCCTCAGGATAGCTGGAGCCCAGGCAGAGTTCTGGTAAAATAATGATTAGAGGCATCGGGGGCGCATGACGCCTCGACCTATTCTCAAACTTTAAATAGGTAGGGCCAGGCGTGCGTGCTTTCTGTTGAGTCGCGCCACGGAATCGAGCTCCAAAGTGGGCCATTTTTGGTAAGCGGAACTGGCGTCTTGGGATGAACCGGAAGGCTGGGTTACGGTGCCCAACTGCGCTAACCTAGACCCCACAAAAGGGTGTTGGTCGATTAAGGCAACTGCGGGGCGGTGGTCATGGAAGTCGAAATCCGCTAGGAGTGTGTAACAACTCACTGCCCCGAATCAACTAGCCCAGAAAATGGATGGCGCTAAAGCCTTGCTTGACCTATACCGGCCGTCGGGGGGCAGGACCGAGCCAGATGAGTGGGAGGCGCGGCGGTCATTTTGCAAAACCCAGGCGTGAGCCGGCCGGATGATCGTCGGTGCAGATCTTGGTGGTAGTAGCAAATATTCAAATGAGAACTTTGAAGGCGAAGAGGGAAAGGTTCCATGTGAGCGGCACTTGCACATGGGTTAGTCGATCCTAAAGGGGCGGAAAGCCGTCGATAGCGTTTGGCGTACACCGAAAAGGAATCGGGTTAAAATTCTGAGCCCAAGGGACGTGGCGGTGGCCCGACAACGTTAGGGGAGTCAGGAGGCGTCGGCGGACCGCGGAAAGAGTTATCTTTTCTGTTTAACAGCACCCACTGGAAACGGCTTCAGTAGGAGAGTAGGTCAAGTTGGAAGAGCACCACTTACGTCAGCGTGGTGTCAGTGCGCCCGCTGACCCTTGAAAATCCGGAGGGCCAGTGCCTCAGCGCCCGTCGTACTCATAGCTTATCGAGGTCTCAAGGTGAGCGACCTGCAGTCGATGGAACAATGTAGGCAAGGGAAGTCGGCAAAATGGATCCGTAACCTCGGGAAAAGTTAGCTCACGAGGCATTTGAGCACGGGGTCCCAGTCCCGAACAAATTTGTCGATGGCGCTCGCTGCTCTTCAGCGAGGCGATGCGTCGCGTCCGATGGGGGGAGCAGTTGAGAGCAGGCCCGCCGGGGCCTCTTCCCGGGCGTCGAGCAATCGACTTCAACTGGAGTGCGGACAAGGGAATCAGGTATTTAATTAAAACAAAGCATTGCGATGGTCCTGGATGTTGGCGCATGTGATTTTCTGCCCGATGCTCACGAATGTCAAAGTGAAGAAATTGACCAAGCGGCGAATAAGCCGGCGGGGAGGTAACTATGACTCTCTTAAGGTAGCCAAATGCCTCGTCATCTAATTAGTGGCCAGCGCATGAATGGATTAACGAGATTCCCATTGTCACATGTCTACTATCCAGCGGAAACCACAGCCATGAGGAGCGGGCTTAGGCGGAATCGTGAGGAAAGAAGACCTGTTGAGCTTGACTCTAGTCCGACTTTGTGAAATGACTTGAGAGGTGTAGGATAAGTGGGAGGTGGAAGCAGCCAGTGAAATACCTTACTTTTAACGTTATTTTACTTATTAGTGAATCGGGATGGTATTGCCCTCTTTTTTGGACAAAGGCTGGCCCATTTGGTCGATCAGGCGGAAGACATTGTCGGTGGGGAGTTTGGGGCGGCACATCTGTTAAAAGATAGCGAGGTGTCTAAGATGAGCTCAAGCGAGAACAATCTCGTTGGAACAAAGGGTAAAAGCTCGTTTGATTCTGATTTCAGTCACAGTCTGAGCCCCAGGTGGCGTGGCCTATCGATCCTTTAGACCTTGAATTTGAAGCTAGAGGTGTCGGAAAAGTTACCACGAGGGGATAAGCGGCTTGTGGCGGCCAAGCGTTCATAAGCGGCGTTGCTTTTGATCCCGATGTCGGCTCTTCCTATCATTGTGAGCAGAATTCACCAAGTGTTGGATTGTTCACCCCCAATAGGGGAACGTGGCTGGGTTTAGGCCGTCGTGAGGCAGTTAGTTTTACCTGCGATGGTGATTAATCGCCGATAGTAATTGCCTAATGCGAGAGGAGCGCAGTTGATTCGCACAATTGGTCATCACCGCAGTTGAAAACCCGATTTGTAGCTGAAACTTACCGTGCGTTGGATTATATTTGAGCCTCTAAGTCGATCCCAGGGCTAGAAGCGACAGCGTCTGCGCCCCGTCGTTCGTTCCGACCAGCGGTGGGGGTTTAGGCCCCACAGGAGGCACGTGCCGTTGGTGAACCTTGCAAGCGGATTAGCCTTGTAAGGCGCCATGAGCGTAATTCCCATCAAGCAGCGAGTTGAATCAGCTGCGAGCTGACTTAAATCTGTGACGGGGTATTGTAAGTGGCAAGTACACGCCCTGCCGATCAAGATTCAGCCCTTGTCGCTTTGATTCGTCCCTCCCAACCATTCTAAATTTTCATCATTTTCTTTGCGTTAAGTCATTGAGGCTACAAAGGTACCAATTCGGGCAAAATTTTAAACCATGGTAGCATGGTAACAAACTTAGCCAAAAAATGAGTCACGATCAAAAGCGTTATAGGATTTGAAAGCGGTGACAAAAACGTGATCGGAAAACTTAGCCCTACAAATTGAGCCATGGGCCAAAAAAGCATTGGCTAGAATTTGAGCAGCGGTGCCAAAAGCGATGGTCGGTTACCAGGTACGGTGCCAAAAAGCGTGATCAGAAAACTTAGCGGTTTTGGGCTGCGATGCCAAAGCGTGGCGATGGTCGCGTGAATTTCGACGCGGTGCCAAAGCGTGGTCAGAATTTGCCACGGTGCCAAAGCGTGATCAGAAAACTTAGCGGATTTTGAGCCGCGGTGCCAAAGCGTGGTCAGAATTTCAATGCGGTGCCAAAAGCGTGTCGAAAACTTAGCCAGATTTTAAGCAGCGGTGCCAAGCGTGGTCAGATTTTCAGCCGCGATTGCCAAAAGCGTGATCAGAAAACTTAGCCAGATTTTCGGTGCCAAAAGCGTGGTCAGATTTTTCACCCGCGGTGCCAAAACATAGAAAATTTTGGTGCGCCATGGTGCCAAAAGCGTGGTCAGAATTTCAGCCACGGTGCCAAAAAAAGCGTGATCAGCTTAGCCAGATTTTGAGCAGCGGTGCCAAAAGCGTGGTCAATTTCGACCCGGTGCCAAAAACATGATCAGAAAACTTAGGCATTTTTTGAGGCCAGCGGTGCCAAAAGCGTGGTCAGTTTTCAACCCACGGTGCCAAAAGCGTGATCAGAAAACTTAGCGGATTTTGGCGCGGTGCCAAAGCGTGGTCAGATTTTCAGCCGCGATTGCCAAAAAGCGTGATTAGAAAACTTAGCGGATTTTGAGCAGCGGTGCCAAGCGTGGTCAGATTTTTTACCACGATTGCCAACGTGATCAGAAAACTTAGCCAAATTTTTGGAACGCGGTGCCAAGCGTGGTCAGATTTTTCAGCCCGCGTGCTAAAAAATGATCGAAAACTTAGCCAGATTTTCAGCCATGGTGCCAAAACGTGGTCAATTTTCAATCCTTAGTGCCAAAAAGCGTGATCGAAAACTTGGCGATTTTGAGCCCCGGTGCCAAAAACTTAGTGGGGCCAAAAACGTGGTCGAAACTTGGCGTTGGTGCCAAAACAGCCATTGGCCATAAAACTTAGCACTCTTCGTGTCAAAATACTTTCCTTAGACCCCGATGACATTGGGAAGGCTTGGTGACAAACGCCTTCATCCATTTTTTGGATATTTTGCGTTTTGCCTGTTTTGGTTAAAAAATCATTAAAATCAATCCCATATCAATGGCTTTCGAATTTTGTGGACACATTGTTTATAGTATTGTGTGAGTTCCTGCAAAAACTGCGTCAAATTCGATCTCTAGGTACCCTTTTCCATTTTCCCGATTTTATGTATTTTAGCCACTTTAAATTTTTTTTAAAATCATTCCCTTGTCAAAAATTCTATAACTTGGTGGACGAGGAGATATGATTATTCTAGGCAATCCTGCAAAAACTTCGCACAAAATTCGACCTCTAGTCCGATTTTGGACTTATCTACTTCAAAAAAAAAGGTATCTCTTTTGTACAATTTTGGTTTTGCGTATTATCCTATTATAGGGGGCTGCTCCTCCTCAAACCACGCCCACGGTGGTTGGTGCAGGACTTATGGGACTTCCTCCCGCTCACAAGCCTTCCCGTGCTTGTTGTGGTTATTTTTCCCATGGTTTTGGGTGATTAATTCGTTGATCATCCATGCTTAGAGATCTTAGCCCGAACTTCGACCCGATTTTTTGATGCGTCCTCAAAAATTTGTGGGTTTCGTGGCATGGCTTAGTCTAGCACCACGGTGATGCTTGGGCAATGCTTTTCTTAGGTGATTCTCGGGCGATGCGGAGGTCTGAAAGCAGCGTTGCCCTGTTTGAGGTGTCGGGCGGGTTGCAAATCGGTAGGCGATACACCCCGTCACGACATGCTCGGCGTTGTCAAAAACAAAAATGGTGCCATGGGACCAACGGCCTGTATTTGCCGTGCCTCTTCTTCCTAGCTCTGGCGCCCACGGATGAAAACCACAGGTTGGTCTTGGTCTAACACCACTGACGCCTCCTTGTGTGATCCATGGTCCCTTCAGTTTTATATTTGTCCCTTCGATTTTTCTTGGATCACACTCTTGGGGGGCCAGTACTCTTGCTTTATGTGTTGCTGTGGGCAGCTAAATTCGATCGGGGTTGGGGAACGTCATCCGTCCTCCTCCTCTAAATATCTAAACCACGAGGTTGGGGCATCATCCCTTCGTCAAATTAAACATCGCGCATATCATGTCTTTCTCATCCACCATCCATCCCGTTACTTTTCGACACGCAGTGTTTTTCTTTCTCCCCGACCCCGTACTCTTTGTGCTTTCGATGCAGTGTCTTTTCTTCTCCTTGACCAACAATGTAACGTTGCCTCCTCCTCGAGTGGCATCGTTCATGTTGAGTTTCTTATTTGCCTCCTCCCAGCGACAGGATTACATTGTCAAAAGCAAAATGGGCACGTGGTGTGCCTCTTCTTTCCCTGAATGCGACCCTCAAGCGGTCCACTTTGGTTTTATTTTGTGGAAGGGCATTAATTGGGCACCCTACTTGCTCTTGTTTAAAGCGGGTCTCCTACATACATGCCTAGCGATGCAGGCTGGCGCACCCGTCTTCCATATGCTTGCATGCCCTCGGCATTTGCGGGGTGTGATTCGTTCGGTGGTGCTGGGTTACTCTTGGCGTGTGAGTTTGATTTCGGGATCATTTTTGTTATCTGGCTCCCGTGCTTGTGCACCGAGCGGTCGACATGCATCCTCGTAAATATCAATCGTCGCCATACTGCCTCCATGGCGTTAAAGGAGGCGTCTTGTCGGTTCTGTGTTTACCTACCAAAGCGGTATGGGTTTGAATTGCATAGCCGCGTTCCTTCGGCCTCTTGGATCGGGGATCTTGAAGTCACCACCGCGATCCACGTCGGGCCGTCGACCCTCACGTGTACCGTGCTTGGTGATTCTTTGAATGCGGTGCCGCAGCGGCGAAGCAGCGGGGAATCACAGTGCCTCGCCTACGTTCCTAAAATCTCGGTTGTAGAATGACACGCCTTGGCGGAGGTCACAATCACCATCTGCGTCGGCAGCACCGCCGCGATCGAGTCATTAACGAATCTTACGGTTGATCCTGCCCAGTAGTCATATGCTTGTCAAAGATTAAGCCATGCATGTATGAAGTATGAACTAATTGATTTGTGAAACTGCGAATGGCTCATTAAATCGATTATAGTTTGTTTTGATGGTATCTCTGCTCGGATAACCGTAGTAATTCTAGATTATCGTCAACAAACCCGAACCACGGAAGGATGCATTTATTAGATAAAAAGGTCGGCCTTGAGGCTCTGCTGTTGCTTTGATGATTCATGATAACTCGTCGAGGATCGCACGGCCTTTGTGCGGCGCATCATTCAAATTCTGCCCTATCGACTTTTCGATGGTAGGATAGTGGCCTACCATGGTGGTGACGGGTGACGGATTAGGGTTCGATTCGGAGGGAGCCTGAAGCGGCTACACGTCAAGGAAGGCAGCAGGCGCGCAAATTACCCAATCTGACACGGGGAGGTGGTGACAATAAATAACAATGCAAGGGCTCATTGAGTGCGTAATTGGAATATTACAATCTAAATCCCTTAACGAGGATCCATTGGAGGGGCAAGTGCGGTGCCCGACAATGACGGTAATTCGACTCCCAATAAGCGTATATTTAAGTTGTTGCGGTTAAAAAAAAAAAAAAAAGCTCGTAGTTGGACCTTGGGTTGGGTCGATCGGTCCACCTCGGTGTGCACCGGTCGGCTCGTCTCTGCCGGCGATGCGCTCCTGGCCTTAACTGGTAGGGTCGTGCCTCAGGTGCTGTTACTTTGAAGAAATTGGAGTGCTGAAAGCAAGCCTCGCTCTGGATACATTAGCGTGGGATAGCCGCCCACGGGATTCGATCCTATTGTGTTGGCGCCGGGATCGGAATAATGATTAACGAGGGACGATCGAGGGGCATTAGGTATTTTTCATAGTCGGAGGTGAAATTCTTGGTTATGAAAGGCGAACAACTGCGGCATTGCGGATATTTTTCATTAATCAAAACGAAAGTTGGGGGCTCGAAGGCGATCGAATCTAGTCTAGTCCGACCATAAGCGTCTGGAGCCGAGGGGATCAGCGGATGTTGCTTTTAGGACTCAGCGGCACCTTATGAAGAAATCAAAGTCTTTGGGTTAGGGGAGTATGGGTATAAGGCTGAAACTTAAAGGAATTGCGGAAGGCACCA
Organism: Mucuna pruriens; assembly: GCA_025330945.1. Taxonomy (NCBI): domain Eukaryota; kingdom Viridiplantae; phylum Streptophyta; class Magnoliopsida; order Fabales; family Fabaceae; genus Mucuna; species Mucuna pruriens. The sequence goes on from JAENHJ010000415.1 coordinate 21,943, forward strand.
CCGGGGAGTGGAGCCTGCGGCTAATTTGACTCAACACGGGGAAACTTACCGAGGTCAGGACATAGTAAGGATTGACAGACTGAGGCTCTTTCTTGATTCTATGGGTGGTGGTGCATCAACGTTCTTAGTTGGTGGAGGCGATTTATGCAGTTAATTCCGTTAGCGGAGCGAGACCTCGGCTGCTAAATAGCTATGTGGAGGTAACCCTCCGGCCCGGCTTCTTAGAGGGACTATGGCCGCTTAGGCCACGGAAGTTTGAGGCAATAACGGGTCTGATGCCCTTAGATGTTCAGGGCCTTACACTGATGTATTCAAGCGAGTCTATAGCCTTGGCCCAGGCGGGCCGGGTAATCTTTGAAATTTCATCGTGATGAGGGATAGATCATTTGCAATTGTTGGTCTTGACGAGGAATTCCTAGTAGCGCGAGTCATCAGCTCGCGTTGACTCGATCCTGCCCTTTGTACACGGCATCGCTCCTAGGTTGAATGGTCGGTGAAGTGTTCGGATGGCGGCGGCGATGGGCGGTTCATTTGCCCAGCGGCGTTGTGAGAAGTCCTTGAACCTTATCACTTAGAGGAAGGAGAAAGTCGTAACAAAGGTTCGTAGGTGAACCTGCGGAAGGATCATTGTCGTTGCCTCACAACAAGTTCGGCCGTGAACCCGTTCATCAGGGACAAGTTCGGTCGGGAGGCTGGCTCGGGAGCTGTTCTCGAACACGACCAGTCCTCCCAGACCCAGCTGGCGGGCGGTCGCCCAGCATGCCTCCTCTCGCCAAAACACAAACCGGCCGTGCGCCAAGGAACTTCAGCGGTAAGTGCAATCTTCGGGCAGGAGACAGCAGACCCCGCGGACATGACACACAACATACAAAATGACTCGGCAAAGATATCTCTTTGCATCGATGAAGAGGCGTGCGGAAATAGATACTTGGTGTGAATTGCAGAATCCGTGAACCATCAGTCTTTGAGCATAAGTGAAGCCATTAGGCGGGAGCACTTTTTACTGGGTGTCACACGCCGTTACCCCCAGTGCAAGCCTCGCGTGCGTGCGCAGGGGGATGCTGACCTCCCGCTGAGCATCGTCTCTCGTGGCTGGTTGAAAAATCGAGGTCGGCCGAGGCTCGTCGCGACAAAATGGTGGATGACGTGCTTTCGAGGACGTCCTATTGCCCAGGCCGTCAAGGTCGGACTCCCAGGCCACTACAGCGTCCACGGACGCTCCAGACCTCGAGGTCAGGCGGGGCTACCGCTGAGTTTAAGCATATCAATAAGCGGAGGAAAAAGAAACTAACAAGGATTCCTAGTAACGGCGAAGCAGGCAAGGAAGAGCCCACCATGAAAATCGGTCGCCCTCGGCGTCGAATTATGTCTGGAGAAGCGTCCTCGGTGGCGGACCGGGCCGAGTCCCACGGAAGGGGGCGCCAGAGAGGTGAGCCAGAGTAATTGCGGGACACTGTCGCACCAGTGTCGTGATCGGGTTGTTTGGGAATGCAGCCCCAATCGGGCGGTAGAATTCCGTCCAAGGCTAAATCTTGGCGAGGGCCGATGGCGAACAAATGCAGCGAGGAAGATGAAAAGGACTTTGAAAGAAGAGTCGAATAGTGCCCCAGAAATTGTCGGGAGGGAAGCGGATGGAGGCGGCGATGTGTCGGTCGGATGTGGAAAGCAGTGGCCGGTCAGCCGTCGACTTCGGGACATTGGCAGGCAGCGGATTGTGATGGTGGCCCCAAGCCCGAGCTGTCAGAAATGCTCGCGAGGCGTCATCATCACGATTGTGGATGGCGGCCTGCGCCGATCTCGGCGATGCCTAGCTTTGCGCGCTCGGCGTCGGCCCGGTGGGCTCCCGATTCGGCAAGTCTTGAAAGCACGGACCCAAGGATTCTGACATGTGTCTTGAGTCAGCGGGCGGAAGTAAGCGTTAAAGTGAAAGCGCAAAGGAAGCTGATTGAGTGGAACCTTGATGTGTATGAGCAGCACCAGCAAGCCAGACCTGATCTTACAGTGAAGGGTTGGAGTGAAAGCATCTGTCGGGACGAGATTGAACTATGCTGGCGGAAGCGAGAGAGAAACTCTGGTGGAGGCATGGCCGATCTTGGCGCTGCAAATCGTTCGTCGACTTGGGTATAGAGGCGAAAGACTAATCGAGCAGTCTAGTAGTGGTTCCTCAGAAGTTTCCCTCGGGATAAATTTGGAGCCCAGTAGCGAGTTATCGAGCAAAAAGCCAATGATTAGAGCGCATGCGTATGGCGCTCTCGACGCATTCTCGAACTTTAAATAGGTGGGGACAGGCGTGCGCTCTGTTGGTCGCGCCCGGGAATCGAGCTCAGTGGGCCATTTTGGTAAAGCGAGCAGCTGGGATGAGGCAGGCGGGGCTTGATTGCTTATTCAGTGCTAACCTAGACCCATGGTGTTGGTCGATTAAGAAACGGAGACGGTGGTCATGGAAGTCGAAAATCGACTAAGGAGTAGTGTAACAACTCTCATAGAATCAGCCCAGCCCAGAAAATGGATGGCCTAAGCTCGCGACCTATACATCGCGTCAGGGGCAAGGACGGAGCCAGATGAGTAGGGGGAAGCGCGTCGGTGTTAGCGAGGCGTGAGCGAAGTCGTCGGTGCAGATCTTGGTGGTAGTAGCAAATATTCAAATGAGAACTTTGAAAAAGAGGGAAAAGGTTCCATGTGAGCGAGCACTTTACACATGGGTTAGTCGATCCTAAGGGGCGAGGGAAGCCCAGTCGATAAGCGCTCTGTGCGCGTACAGAAAGGAATCAGGTTAAATTCGCGAGGCAAGGGCGTGGCGGTGACAGCAGCGTTAGGGAGTCGGAGGCGTCGCCCCGGAAAAAGTTATCTTTTCACGTTTTAACGTGCCCGCCCACAGACGGCTCAGTAGGAGAGTGAGATCGGAAAGTGGAAGACACCTGCCGTCAGCGTAGTGTCAGGTCGCCCGGCGGCCCTTGAAAATCAGGAGGGCCAGTGCCTCCACGGTCAGTACTATCGCTATGCGTCAGGTCTCGAGGTGAACACGACCTCACGGTCGATGGAGCAATGTAGGCAAGGGAAGTCGATGAAAATGGATCAAGTAACCTCGGGGAAAAAGTTAGCTCGAAATTTGACACGGGGTCAGATCCGAACCGTCATTGTCGATTGGACTGCTCGAGCTACTCCATGGCGAAGCGAGTGTCAATCGCGTCTGGTCGAGACGGATGGGAAGCAGAGCCGCCCGGGGACCTCTTCCAGGCGTCTGAGCTGATCGACTTCAGGCGGAAATGCGGACAAAGGGAATCAAAGTGTTTAATTAAAACAAAAGCATTGCGATGGTCCTGCGGATGTTGGCGTAATGTGATTTCTGCCCGGTGCTCTGAATGTCAAAGTGAAGAAATTCAACCAGCGCAGATGGCAATGAGAATCTATGACTCTCTAAGGTAGCAAATGCCTCGTCATCAATTGGTGGCCAGCATGAATGGATCGCAAGATTCCCGATCACACTTATCAGTGGCTCCAATAAGGGAACAGGCTTAAGGCGGAATCATGAGGGAGAAGAGACCATTGAGCTTGACTCTAGTCAGGCTTTAGTGAAATGACTTGAGAGGTGTAGGATAAGTGGAGCTGGGAAAGCAGTGAAAGTGAAATACTCTAACGTTATTTTACTTATTCAGTGAATCGGATGCGTATGCCTCTTTTTGGACAATGGCGGCAATTTGGTCGTCCGGGTGGAAGACATTGTCAGTGGGGAGTTTGGGGCGGCACATCATTAAAAGATAACGAATGGTAATCTAAGATGAGCTCAGCGAGCAGAAATCTCGTGTTAAACAAAAGGAATAAAAGCGTTTGATTCGATTTCGGTCTGAATCTGAGCAAATGAAAAGCGTGGCCCTATCGATCCTTGAAGACCTTGAATTTGAAGCTAAATTGTCGGAAAAAGTTACCCCACGGGGATAAGCTGACAGTTGGCGATAGCGTTCATAAGTGACGTTGCTTTTTGATCCTTGATGTCGAACTCTTCCTATCATTGTGAGAAAGCGAATTCACCAAGTGTTGGATTGTTCACCCACCAATAGGGAGCATTGAAATTTTGAGTTTAGGCGAGTCGTGAGACAGGTTAGTTTTACCCTCTTGATGGCCGGTCATCGCGAAATAGTAATTGACCTAGTCAGGAGGAGAATTGATTCGCCTGATTAATTAAGTAGCGGCTTGGTTGAAAAACCCGATGTATGAAAATTCTGAATCGTTGGATTATATTTGAGCAGCACTCTAAGTCGAGAATCAAGGACTCGGCGGCCAGCGTCTGCGCTCGAAATCGTTCGTTCTGGAGCCAGCCGAGTGAGTTCGGCCCAGGAGCACGTCTTGGTTAGTGAACAACAAAGAGAGCGGATTAGCACTGTATGAGCGCTATGGCGTAGTCCGGTGAGCGAGCGAGGTTGAGATCACTGCAGACGACCATCTGTGAGCGGAGGTGGTGGCAAGTGGCGAGTAGCCTTCTTTGCCAGCGATCCGCTGAGTCAGCCTTAATACGCTTTGATTACGATCCCTCGACCGTTCCTAAATTTTTCATCGATTTTTCTTTGCGTTCGAGTCATTGAGGCTTCTGAAGGTACCGGTCAGACAAAATTCTAAGCCATGGTAGCATGGTAACAAACTTAGCCATGGGTCCGCGAGCAGCGTTATAGGATTTGAGAAGCGGTGGCAAAAGCGTGATCGGAACTTAGCCTGGTTGGGCCATGAGCAACGTGGCTAGAATTTGAGCATGGTGCAAAGCGTGGTCAGATTTTTGGCCGGTTGTGTGGTGATCGAAATTAGCGGATTTTGGCTGGTGGCAGGTGGTCGGGAATTTTGGGGTGATTAAAAGCGTGATCGGAAACTTGGCGGGGTTTTGGTAGCGGTGCTGGCGTGGTGGGAATTTCAATAAGGTGCCAAAAAGCGTGATCGAAAAACTTAGCGGTTTTGAGGCGTGGTTATGGCGTGGTCAGATTTCAACCACGGTGCCAAAGCGTGATCAGAAAACTTAG
>JAENHJ010000416.1:0-55109 GCA_025330945.1 Mucuna pruriens
CTGTTATGCTTCAGTTACGTATTGCTATTCTATAGAAAATAATTAAATTAGATCTTATTACTATTGAAAAAAATATTGTTCTTAGTCAATAAGTTAATTGTTTAGGTTTATTAATTACCAAGTATTAATTGAGTTGATATTGTTTATTGTGTATATTTTAAAATTATATATATTATATATCAATTTTCTTGAAGTAAATTACTCTTGTCTTTAATTATAGTGTTTTTAAATAAAGTATAATTTATCTGTTATACCTTTGTGTTCTCGTTAATGAGTCTTTATATTATGTAAGTCATTTTCTTCTCTTTAACTATGATATTTAAAATACAATAGATGATTTTAAATCGAAATATGTGGAATCTTGTTCACTGAGAAAATTAAAGTTCTTTTATAATATATGTTGTAAAATAAATAATATCATTATAAATATAATATCATATTAGATAAAATATTATTTATTAAATTAAAGATTTTATTATTAATATATTATTCAAAAAATTATACTTTTTTAGAATATTGAACTCAAATTGACTTGAAGCATGACATTAATCATGTAAAATATATATGAGATATAATTATTAGAACTCATCAAACAACAACCTCAGTTTGGACAAGTTGGCGGGTCGAGTTAATTCATTTTCATTCTGCAAATAATTATATGTGACAAAATAGTTATTTTAAAAGTCAATAAACTTCTTCTTTTTCATAATTAAATAACTCTAACAAAACAATTTTATATATTTTCTCTTTGTTTGTTGGTGTCGATGTATAAATGTTGAAGTGTGTATGTTTCTAACAGTAAAGTCAGTTATTTATATTTTTTTTGCTCAATCTTGTCTTATTTATGTCAGTACAACACACAAAACATAGTCTGTAGTTTATGAGTCTCATTTTACACTAGAATAATGGTGCTCTTTCGTTACCCATCTAACTCTTTCATAATAACAAAAGCGGTCATTAATTTGGTACGTATATATTGCTTTGTTGATATAATATAAACTAAATGATTAATGAATCATGGTCATTATTAATATCTTGTTGTTCAATCATAAACTAGATGGACCTATGATTTATTCTATCTTACTTTAAAATGAAATGATTAATTTGGTTATGGTGTGGTGATTGCATATATCAGGTGGCTTAGCTTTGTAGATGATTATGACTTCTTGACTTTACTAGTATGTGGTTAACATGTGTCTCCATTGAGGATTTTGGGTTATAAGCATGTTTTCTTGACCTTTTGACATGGACCCATCAAATAGTTTTAGCTATGGTTTAGAGTTAAAGTTTAAATAATTTCTAGTAGGTATATATACTTGTAGACCTAACTATATGAATACCTTTTATTGTTTTCATTGTTCAATTTTGGTTGTTAGATTCTTGATCATTGACAGTTAAACATAAATATGGAATAGATCTCTTTTGATTGTTCTAAACTTGAATATTTAGCCTTGATACCAATCAATTGATAGAGTCGTGGTAGTAGTTTAACTTTCAAGTCTAAGTTATGCATTCACTCTTTTATCTGAGTCTAAGATAGCAGCAATATATTGTAGTAATTTCCTAGTTAGGATATTAAATTCTTTTGGATCTATTTAAGTTCATTCCTTAGGCAGTCTGTAAAGACAATAGTTTCATGTTAGGACTGTCTTAAGTTGAAGCTAATTTAGATATTATGACCTTGATTTTATTAATGATATGCTTTAAAATGATGAATGTATATCTATCATTGGAATATAAATATATATATATATATTTCTCTCTACCAGTTAATGAAGATTGCTATACATGTGTCCTCGTCTTTAATTTCTTTTGTCCTTACAACAACTTTGGTTGTTGGTTCATATCATAGATTATTGGTTGTGCATATGCATGAATCATTTCAATCATAACTCATATTTCACATGGACCCATATTTTGTATCTTAGTGATTGTTAGTTAATGTTTTCCTTTTAGTTTCTTTTGTTTCTTGTGCACAATGTTTAAACTACACTAAACATCTATTTTTACCAAACAATGTATTTTCATAGTCAAAACATATTTAAATGAGTTAAAATAATTGTGAAACAAAATTTTCCTTTCAAACTTGAAGTTAAGGAGACTAATTAAATTGAAACAATTATATACTAGTTGATTTAGTGTTTGGTGTTGTAACTATGCATTATGAAATAATGTTCGATGAAATCTATATTTAGTAAAAGGCATCATTTCTTCTTAAATGATTCGTTTGTGATAGACTTCGATGATCGTAAATAAAAACTTAACTTCAAGTGAACAAAATTGTCACAATTGGTAACTAAAATGAAGAAGAAAAGTTGAAATGGAAAAAGAATTGGTTAGCCACCTAATTCAAAAATTAACAAGAAATAAATTGTCATAAATATGTCATGGAAGTTAATAAAAATAAGTTTAACATTAAAGACAAAGTAGAGATGTTCTTGAAGTGTAAAACAGTCAGGTGGTTAGTAGTTATGAACAAAAGGCTTTTATAGTCTATTCTAATCCTAATAGTCACCTAAACCTAGTTAAGGTGTCAATTCAGATGGATTGGAAAATTAAAGCCAAAACACACCAAAAATAGTCTTAAGATTTAGTTGTGTGTTGACTTTGTAACAAATTTGAAATAAGAAAAATGAGTCCAAAATGGACTTTGAAATTGCAATCCCAAAATTAATAATGAAATAAACAATATAATAGCAAATACAGAAAATCTAACATATGAAAGACCCATTATATTAGTTCTGTAAGTAATAATCATATAATCATCTTAATAGTAATAATGGTTCTGTTGTTGCTTGTGGGCCTTATTTTGTCATTGGACCCTCAGGGTGCTAGCATTTCCTCTCATGAAACCTCAAAGATGACTGTGTCATGTGGATTATGCATCAATTTGGTTTATGGAAATATTCTTTATTTTATTTATATTTTGTTGTTCTTAAAATTATTATGAATCGCAGCTAAAATAAGACAGATATAAAGTCTTATGGTGAAAGTATTAACTTTAAGGTAGAGATAAGCATTTTAAAATGGTTTATCTTCTTTCATGGATGAAGATTGAAAGAAAGAGGAATAATTAATAGATGAAGCCTTTGACATGTCAATGAGTTTCACACTTGACAAATAACAATAATGGATCTATAAATGAAAAGGAATCTTGACTATTATCATATGAAGTTATGTAAGTTAATATGATCATATTTTTGACATGTGAGTTCCATACATAATCTAGTATAAATATTTTATTGTTGTAGGTACTACAATACGTTTTGTTAATATAAATAATGTAATAATTGTTTGTATCTTGTTTGGTGTAACTTTAATATGAAAAATTTGTATTGAAAATACTCGTATTTTTTATAAGTTTATAGTTCTTAACGAGGTATTCATTACTTTTTTACACTTCACAACAATTCATAACTAAAACAAGAAAAAAAAATTGGATACCAGACCTCCCAGGTCAAATAATTATGAAGTTAGATTCTTCTGAATAAAATCTTCCAGAGTGGGATATTAAAACTTCTTTCAGACCAAAGGTAAGCTCTTACCACATAGTTAATCATCACGCTAAAACTTGACATTAAAAACTAAGAAAAATAATAATAGTTACATAGAATCATATTGGTCAATCTGTTTATATTTTCTATTTTCTTAAGCAATGTTATTAAACTTAAGTCCATTATGTTTTCTTCAAATAATATTATATGACGGAATAAATTAAGCCTTGGTTTGTTTAAAGATGTATTTCTCAAAACTAATGAATATTTTTAACATGATAATATAGTGTCTATGTTGATGAAAATTAGCTTTTTGATATTAAATGTAAATCTTGGCAAATAAGTCTGTGATGGTGACAGCCTTGTGAATGGTTTTCTTTCTGAAATCGCTTCCAGGGTATTCTGAAAGATACGAATGAAATGTGATGAGGAAGAATGACGAGGCATTGGAAAAATTGAGATAATAGCGAGGCCAAATAAATTAATCAACATAATTGTTAAATGAGAGTTATTTTTGTATCTTAATATATTTTATGAGGAGTGCGTTATGAAATAAATTATATATATAAGAATCTTTATAAGATGAACAGTGTTATTTGTCTTGAGTCAAAAATAATATTATGTAAAGTCATTTATTGTGTTGGTGCAACTCAGGTAATGTTCCACTGAATAACAATACTCAAAACTAATGGTTATGTTCTCCATGTATTCGGAGTAATTAAAGACGAATTATTTAGTTAGTAATTGCTTTCAGTTGGAATGGCGAGTTAAGAGTTGGTGGAGATAAACAACTTGATTATTAGAATGCCAAAATTCGTATTGATATAAATGAATAAAACGCGGATATTAAAAGATATGTGTATTGACAAATTTTCACCAAAGTTGACAAGAGGTGGTTCTTTTACTAAATAACACAGTTGACCATAAAATCGTACAGCCTTATATGAAACTAAAACTTGAAAACAAAATACTTCTTTTCAGTAAATGGTGATTAACACTATTAGTTGAAACAAAGAATCAGTTACAATGGAATATATGACTGTACGACGATGTACTGCTCCTTATTATGAAGAATCTATTCATTTCGTGAGATTGGCATTGCTCAAAATAATGATTCTTTAAATGTGATTCTACGTTGCTAGCTTAAAATATGCTGTTCAATTGAAAGGTAAATCATAGCTTCTTTGTTTGTCAGAAGTGGATGTTCATGTTGGTTATGACAATCCTTTGATTATAAACTTATCTTTTTATTCCTGTTTCTTCGGCTTATCGCTGTTACTTACTTTGCTGAAGAATTACCTCCTGTTACTTAACAAGTCAATTGAATTTAGAAATGACAAGGTGGAATGAAAACCTAATAAATGATACATAAAGTTATATGGTCAGTTTTGAAATGTTTATTTTCATAGTGTGTTTTTATCATTAAGCAAATCTCGGACTATATTATATCTTGTGATAAAATAGTGTAAATAAGATGTTTGGTGGTTAATTTTTGCATAAAATATTAACACTTTAGAAGAAACAAGCAGTTGCTAGAAACATTGTTATATAATTTTTATATAAATGTTTGGCCAAAAAAACAAGATAATTATATAAATGAAAAAATGTGTATATATGTATTGGAAAACATGTTGTAGATGAATGAAATAAGAATTTTGTTTTGTTTCCTTTCAAATTACTGAAGAAATAAAAAGTGAAAACAGTTAAATAATAAGATCTATGAGAATAGAACATGTTGTGGAGATATGGGATATTTAAAGAGCCAAAGTTAACTCATTTGCATGTAGAGAAGAATGTCCTTTATTTTTATTTTGTTTGTCTTTCTGTCTCACAATTTCAGATTAGGACTACATATGTTTAGTAACTTCTAACATAAACCATCAATTTTGCGGATTTATAAAGAAAGAAACAAGTGGTCAAAACACTGAATAATATGATGGCATCAGACATATTGCTCAGAAGTACCAGTTGTTCAAAATTAAACAGGGAATATCTAAATTGTGGACTTGGTCGAGATGGTTTGACTGGATTATTTGACAGTAATGATAGTATTAATTGATTATTTAGAATAACGATTGGATGTCGTATATTAATTGTAGTTTATAAAAATATTAATAAGGAGATTATTAATTTAATAATATTTTATAGATTATGAATATTGATTATAAAACAATTATCTTATTAAATGATTTAATATATCATTATTGAAACTTTCTCAAATACAAACATTCAATAGTCTCTCATTCTTTTTCAAAACTGAAAACAATAATGATTCAAGTTTCACAGCTATAAACATTTCTAAGATATTTCATGTGTGATAAAACATATGTTTTATTATACATCATAATATCAGACATGCTTAATCAAACTAGTACGGGTTATAAGTTACTGGCTTATTAAGTTAAAAACATGGATTATAGTTCAAGTCTAAGTCTAGATATGAATGTTAGATAACTTGAAAGGTAAAATAAAATAATAAAAATTTAACATTTAACCATGAATTAGAAATGACGCATTTCACCAAACTGTTAGTATGAATATTTTCATAATAAAACATTCTCTTTATATAATTAAGTTTGTTTGGTTACAAAATTAATTTAAAAATAATTATTTAATTTTCAAAAGTACTCTTAAAGCCAAAACAACTGTGTCAACTAAATCATTTCTTATTGTAACATGTAACTAATCTTAACAGTTAGAACAACGAGAGATTATAATCGATATGAAATCTATTTGGAGAATAACTTCTCGATTGAGAGGTTATTCTTTATTGTTTTATGAAAATCCAGCAACACAATAATTAAGAGAAAAGTTGTTACAATCACATCATAGTCATTATAAATCAACCAAAATATTACTTAAAGTCAGGGCCAGAAGTGGCCTCGACAAATGTCTAGTTCACTTCACTTTATGGATTGGGTATCAAAATCTCCAGACTGATGGGAGCCCATGTCCTTAAGTGCAGAAAAAAGTCTGAGATTTAAATGTCATAATTGCTGATTACCAGGGTTGCAACTCATGTATTACAAAGCTTAACGCGTAGTGATGCATTGCCTCCATCGTCGAATAAAGAATAATGTTATCTGAACACCTCATTCAGTCAGATTCTCGTGTTTAATTTTCTTTCGTTTCAGTGTTATTTAACAACAAAGTGTTGACAAACTGATTGGAAAAGGCATGATCTTAAATCTTGAACCCATTAATAAATGTAAACATGGTGTGCCGAAATAAGGTGTCTTAAGCACGTAGTTGGGTGTTTATCTGTAATATAAAAAGATAATTTAGTTAAAAATAATTTTTAAATAAATTTCAATATCTAAAATTAATTTTTCCAGTGCGATAAGATTGATGAGAAAAGATCAAAATATTAGATTTTCTGATGAAATCAAAATATTTAGATCTTCAATACAGAGAATCTTCGTAACAGCACATGGTTGTGAAGAACTATTACAACCGACTTGACTATAAATTGGCCAGACATGTCTTTGTTCTCAATCTTCTATAAAAGGCTCAAACCAGAGATTCTGGCATGATCAGAAGGAGATCAATTTAAATCAAACAATAACAAACATAACCAGTCACGTGAAATAATCACTGAAAATCAGACTCATACAGAGTCCATGAGATATAGTTGTAGAAGGCCATAAATCGTGCCCTGATGTCTCTCAGTGACATCAGAACAGTGTTACAGCCAAAGAATCATGATCAACAAAGAGAACATTTATCAGCACGTGTCTATGCCATTAACCTCATAGGCTCCTTCTTCATTGGATGCAATGTTAGTTCTGCTGCTTGGGCCTGTTACGAGTTCTTGATATTAGCTGGAAACTGTCTCATTATAAGATACCATAGCCCAGGCAAATCTTCCCGATAATATGATGATGGTTTCAGCATGTAAGGTCGAAAAGCACTGAATACCGATCTCTGGTAGTACGGTGCCAATGCTAAATAGTCTTTGCAGCCTATCTTCTTAAACTGGTGACAGTGCGGGTAGTTAATTCGCTGTGCGATGTACTCCCAATGTATATTTGTCCCTTTCTATATGAACGATTGATATATTAGATATCATGATTTCAATGTTATCTTTATATTCCTGCTGACGATGGTGATAATAGTCATGATTTTGTCTTTTAGACTAAATTATCATGCTGACTAGGCTCATGCATCCGCGACTGCGGGTGCCAACATAACTACAATGTTATTACAGGAGACAGCATCAGCCACTGCTCGGTTATATCTCAAGGTGTTGTATTGGTCCAACCTTTCTTTGGAGAAAGAACTTGCATCAGCGACGTTAATTCAGCACTTGCTTTATCCGTTTCTGACATTGGCAACTATTTGTGTTTGTGTTTTTGTTGGATTTGAGGGTTCCGTCCATTATGGTGTGCGTTTTCGATCCAGAGATGCTGGGCAGGAGTTCTCTGGAGGAAAAGGTCGAGACATTCACGTGTACACCATGCATTCCAAAGTGCATAGTAACTTTCCCGGACCCAGAGTGATGTCTCATATCAGGAACTTTCTTAACCAGTAACTGCGCTGCATGTTTTGATGTGTGTTGTTTTTGTTTACAAATTGATAATGTATTTATGCAGCACGTCATCATACTGTGAGAGCGATTGTTTTTATTATCTATGGTTTCAAGCCATTTAACTAACATTTTGACAGAAAATATTTATACTCAAATCTGGAGATTTTTGACATTGTACTTAACTGCTGCAGTCTGGTGATCCTTAACACTAGTTTTTAACAACTTGAAAATTAACCAACAGAAATGTTATTTTTGTATAATAAATTTCATAATTAAGAAAAATAGAACGATCAGACAAAATTACATAAATAAATTGTTGTATGAATAACCATTTTTTGATTTCATTTCTTATAAAAAATAATATCCTTTTTGTTTTTTTTAGACAGTAATGCTCCTCAAAAGCGACCACAGTTTTCTTTTCATAGTTGAAATTCGAATGGAATGTAATAGTGTTGTTAATCTTTTTTGTACCTTTATTATACGCTTGATTTAAATTCAGAATAATGATCTGCACAGGCTTCTTCCACGTACAGTAAGTTTGAATCATTGAATATGATAGGAAAAAATAAATAACAGAAGAAACAGGCACAGTACTGTGCATGAATAAAGGGGTGGTCCGTGTTGGTATCTTTATTCTATCTTTAGACAATGTCTTTGACCTGACACATATTCTGGTGTGATGTGAGTTCTACAACAGAAGAAGGAATGCGACAGGTCAGAATAACTTCTTCAAGGGAATGATGCTTTACAAGGAGACATGGTGTCTTATCCCCGGACCACTATAGGAGGGGTATGGACATCATATAACTGTTGGCACCTTTATTTAAAAATAAAAAAAATAAAATTCTTTTCAAAATTGAACAATTGTTAAAAAAAATGTTGACCTACAGAAGAGAGAAAATAAAAATATAAGTGATATCAATCAAAAAATTAATAAAATATTCAAATTAGAATAAGCAAAAATAGGTTGAGTTGGTGTTTTTTCCAGATTCCACCTAATTTTTCATCAAAAGTCGTTACGTGACTTAAACCGATCAGAATTTGATAAACTGAATATAAGATCAACTTTTTAACATAATATAATAATCTTAATATTACATACAATTAAATTATGAATAAAAAATATATAAATTTACCTAAATTGGGTATATTTATATATGTATTTTAAAATAATTAATATTAAAAATATAATATCATAATATATAAATCATTATCAATTAAATAAAAAGATTTTTATTATTAATCATTATGACAATTCAAAACCCACAACTTCAAACTGTTGACAAAATATCGAGTCAGGTGTTAAAATATCAAACTTGTCAAAAAAATTGAGTTAGACTAAATTAGTAGGATAGGTCAAATCTTGTTCATCTAATTCAAATATCATTTTAGATTAATTTCATAATAACTGAGATAGGTAATAATTTTAAAAATTAAGTATTTTAGCTTTTATGTTATACAACATAGATATTTGGCACTACGCAATTAAAATATAATAAATATATACTTTTAATATGTTAAAGTACTTCTTTGGTCCATTTATTTTTTATTTTATTCAGATTTGATCTTTTTTAATTAAAATTTTCAATTTTGTCTTTCATTTTAAAATATTCTAATATTATCTTTTTGTCAAATTTGTTTGCTGTCATTATGAAGTTATTGTATCTTTGATATTAACATATGAAATTAATTTTTTTATTATTTAAATTTTATTTAATAAAATTATAATTGTTCACATATCTACCTTCTAAAGTCATCTTTTCTCTTCATATCAAGTTCCTAACAACTTAATACCTGACAGAATGTCAGAATATCTGATAATTGTATGTATTATATGACGGCGACGAAAATGTGATTTATGTCGTCCTCGTAAAGAAATTTGAAACTGCGATTGCCATAGATTATATTGAATCAAAACATTAGTTTTGTCGTATGTCATTCGCAAATATCATGTGTTGTAGTGGAGATCGTTAGATCTACAGGCTTCGGATATACATGAACAAGATTCAGATCGATGCGTTTAGATCAGCCAGAATCCATATATCTGGGGATAATTAAATCCACGTATCTTTTATACAGACATGATAAAAGGAAGAATGCAATAGTGATGATGATGGTGCAATGCTCTTGTGGTAACATGATGCCTTTTTCTCATTTCTCTTGATTTTGATTTTTTTAGAATCACTTTTTTTAAATTGATTTAGGATTATTCTTCTTTGATTCGTTGTAAGATAAAACCTTAATTTTTGTTGTTCTTTGTTTGTTGCCATAATCTATTTTATATAACAAAAATATGATTAATTTTTAAATTGTGTGATGAAAAATGCTAATTTTATTATAATAGTATTAATTTAAGTATTATATTAAAATTATATTTTTATAATTAATAATGTAAGTCCTTAGATAACTTGTTAGATCTTTATCAAATTTTGACGAAAAATAACATAAATATTTAAAAAATAGACAAACTAAAGTCTATTTAATAAAAGTCAAACTGAATAAAATAAATAATATAAATGTATCAAAAATAATTTCTTTTTACAGTTTAAGTTATAATAAATAAAATATTTTTTAATATATATAATATATTTATAAATATTATGATTAATTCTAGTTATCATTATTTCAACTAATAATATTTTAAAACACTATTGAAATTTGTTTGGAGATAGAGATAAAAATATCAAGATAAAATAATGATAGTTTAAAATGATTGAAAAGTTTTTGTTAGTTGAAATAGTATGCATCTCTAGAAAAAAATATAAATATTTAGTGAAGAACAATCCAAAGTAAATTTCTTGCTTGCTAGGTGTATATCTGAATTTAGTGTAAAATAAATATTAATATCAAAAGTAAATATTTATGTTAACATTATAAATTAAATTTTAGAGATAATTCAAACTTTTAAGATTTATGATAAAATCAATCAAATAAAAACATTTATAACTTTATGTACATTTGTTAATTGAATTTAAATATTTTGATGAAAATTATTACTATACTTCGGACTTCAACTAATATCAAGAAAATTACATTTTCAGATTGAATGATGTTTGTATTAAGGTAAATGAATCAAAGTATTTCAAATAATTGTTTTAATTTTCTCTTAGAATTTAAAAGGAGAATAACATTTTCATAAACAATTGAATAAGTTGAATTAGACTTCACCAAATCACCATCTCATGCATTAGACTTCATTTTATATGTCAAATAATAGCATTAGTCCACCTTGTGTGCAAGAACTATAGTCTAGTTCTTTGAATACAAAATCTAAACATCTGGTTAACTCTTGATTCCTCTTAGAGTTTATTAGTTACTTGCATGGAGCCTCAAGATAAACAAACCTAGTTATATTCTATTAACTAAGTTCTTGTTCTTATATTTTAGTTCCAAGAAGACGAAGAAGTATTTTTCTATTCACCAAATCTACACCAAGTTAAGGATCAACCCCAAAACAAACAGTGAAAAAAATAAAATGTTATGTTGTATGTGACATATACTAAATGTTAAATTAAAATAATCAGTAAATAAAAGGAAACAGTGGCAAGTTCCGTCATTATCATGTTCAGCATTAAATTATGTAAAAATTATGGCATAAATTATTATTGTTGATATAAACACGCGTCGTTCACGTGTTTAATAAATCACTTTCATTTATATATATATTTAGAGGAGATTGTTGATCATCATTCGAACATATTCTGGATCTCGAGCCTGATGTCACAATCAAAGCAGACCTTCAAACACCACGAGATGCGATAAAGTCGTAATGATAGTTCGATAAATATCTGAAGTAAGATAATACCCAAATCTCAACCAAATTGCAATAGATTCTTAGCGATTACTTGATTCTTTCATTATAATCAATCACACGTCCCTTCATTCGAAAATCAATCACATTTCATTCTTTCAAAATGTACGTACTCATATGATACATAAAATATAAAGTCTAGATTGAACTTTCCTTACTAGACCTCACCGATCATGGTTATCATAATGATGACCCATATTTGATTCTAGTATACTGATGTATCATACGTTAAGCACCACCTATGGCGTTATTTTGAACATTCTGCTAGCGAATTAAACATCATATGGCATGGTTAATATATAAATATTAATGTCGTCATTAGTCCTTCCATTAAACATAATTTAAGTCATTTAAACATATGCATCATTACATTCTTGTTCCATTCATCATTCTCATGATTCATACATCGGTTTATGATCATTAATGTTATAAAATCAATTTGGTCATCGTTAAATCATTTATAAAATATTAAAACACCGATGAATTCCATCAGACAATACTGAGTGATCTTCAGGTGAAGACATAAATCACTTGAATAACCATGAAGCGACCACGAGGGAATCAGTAATTAAGATAATTAATATAATTTCAAGCATCAAGGACAAAATTTAATGCCCTTCAAAAAGAACCATCTGATAATAGTTATTAATAAGGACAGGAGAATATAACAACCCATGTGATAGAGGCTTCGATAATGGCTGATATCAGCAAAATTTGAGCATAATGAAAACAGTCATCCAGTCGTTATGGTTTTTTCTTGGATGTAGATTCTGATTAAGTGTAAACCACAATGGTTGACGTCTTTTCTCTCGATTAAAACATTTTAGAGACATAATAACAAACAATTGACAGTTGAATCTTAGGTGTTTAAAGTTGTCACTCTGGGCATGCTGTGGTATCTCGATATAGCCGTCTGAGGCACGGTGATAATGGGGCCCCGATAAAACAATGCATAACGGATCTGCATTCTCTCTCCTCATAGTAAGTCTCACTTGCAAACGTAAATTAGTCTGTTGATTATATCTAATATTCTAATTAGGTTGGGTCAATTAATTAATTAATTAAATTAATAAATAGAAAATAATTCAATTAATATACCAAGTTTATATTCTTTCTTTTTAAAATAAAATTAAATGTAGTATTTAAATACTAAATTAATTTTCTGCGATAATTAGTAATAATAATAATAACATTTCGGTTTCAAAATGTCATTCTAATAAAATAATTTCCTACGGCAATTAATAGATTAAAATAAAAGTGATTAATAATAATGAAATTTATTTGCATATATTAAACAAATTTTAGGATCTTTACGTATATATATAACAATAAATTATTTCAAACTTTGAAGTTACTATCTTAATGCAAATTTAATAGAACATAGACAATGGTAAAATATATTTTATTATTAAAGATTCATTTCCAACCATGTTACAATAGGGTTTATGTTTACTATTCCAAACTGGGTTTTCAGTATCTAAATATGAAAATTGAATTGATTCCATAGTTTTCATTCATCAACTTACATATCATCTCCTCGAGATATTAGTTGTTAAATTATTAAATTTATTGTTTTGCATATTTTTATTATTGGATTTAAATTTAAATACATTTAATAATGTGGATTCGACAATAGATTGTTGTGTATGGTGATAATATTGACTTTAGTAATCCATTTTAAAGTCATATCAATAGTGTTTAGCATGATTGATTAATAATATACAATGATAATGCATAGATGTTGAGTCCAAAACTCTTATAATATAGAGGTTTTATGATATTGACCTATATGATCAAATTATAAGTATGTGTGAATCATTTTAGTCTCGTTCATTTATAGTTGAGAGTTATTGCATGGAGAACAAGATAAGCCAGATTTAAATCAACACCTCTTCTAAGAGCATCGACCAAGCACTTAAGCATCAATCTTGTGTAAATATATAATATATGAGATGAATTTGAAGTTTATCTATCTGACACAACTTATACACAAGTGGATATGGTTTTAGAAACATATGAACAACTCATGCAAGCTTCAAAATATTGAGGTTATCAAATATTATAGTTTAATATCTAATTGAAAAGCTATAAATGAATCAATATTGTGGTAATGACGATGTTGTAATGGTGAGTGAAAAATCCTCAAACTTGTGTTAAAGCTTGATCTGTACAATGCTATAAGACTTTGTGTATTAACTTGTGCATACTGGAAAACAAAGACAGATATAGTGGTCATAAAGCTATTTAGAATACTACAAACTCTAGGAGCAGAATGTGCAAGGTTTTGTCGAAATAAATATTTCACCTTCAAAAGTATAAATTCACAATAGTAAATTATATGCATGAGATTCATGAGCTTTAATATACCATATTTGCAGATTGTGTTCAACTTTCTAAGGGTTGTTTTAGAGATGATGATATGAATGAATCTAAACTTTTAGAAAGGAGATGCTTACTAGTGGTCAAACTTCTGTGCATTAATAAAAAGTTTCTTGCAATAAAAATGACGGTTGTTGTCTCAAACTCTTTTTGATTGAACCTACAGCTGGTGTGAGATGACTAGTTCGAGTTAAAGCTACTATAAAATATCGTGTAGAATTTTGAGTGAAAACAGTCGTTTCCATGCCAATTAATATGTTTGAGATTTTTATTTTCTCATTTTGGAGAAGCCTTTGTATAAAATCTATGCGAGAGATATTGTCTCAATTGTCATCTATCGTATTTGTCTTGACATTTTCAGAAATGTGCTTATCTAAAGGATTAATTTGCGACATATGTATGTGAAGTCATACAAAACTAAACAGTGAGAGTTAATGTTAGTTAAGAAATTGAAAGATTGAGTTCTAGTACAGACACATGTAGATTTTGTGATAAAACTTCCTAAACTTTGATCTGTATTTGTGATACCGTTACTACTATGTGTATTATCAATTTTATTTTAATATAGAGTTAATGGTTTATAAGTGATGAGACTTTATCTAAATTATTTTACGTTTATTAATTTAATTAGTGGATGCCAGAGAGAGGCTCACGCAGTGCGAGGTCGGGATTGACGCAGGCCAATTAGAAACTATTAGGCGAGGTAGTCAATTTACCTTGATGTTTTCTAAAATGAACTGTGAGGAGCACATGACTTGAGCGCAGAAGATAGAGGTATTTAGATCGTCACCGCGTCAGCGTGGACCGATATGTCCCATCTAGTCTGAGGAGATTAGTTAGTTAACGTATGAATGTGGTCGTGAAGTGACGTCTAGTCCTACAGGATCTAAATTTTCAAATTTTGTTTTGATTGTATATTCTTGAGAATATTTTAGTCGAGTGAGATTTAGTCGATATATTGTAGTGCGATTCAACGTCACCCTAGTCGCGTGGGAAATCAGTCGGTCAGTCTTTCACATTACTTTGATTCTTGTGTTTGTTGTAGTTTTTCATGCAATTTGAGGCTTCTTGTGTGATGATGAGATGGGTGAAGTCAATGAGTGTTTGCCATATGCGTAGTGCTTTCGATAAATGATTTATAATAATGATGATAGTAAGAATAATATGGTTGGGTACTCCGTATGGATGTGACATGAATGATGTAAATCGTAGAGAATAAAGGCGTGGATGAGAATGCATTGAAGGCATGAAAACTAGACTAGCAGTAGATGCATTCACAGCCATGAACCATAGGTGGTGTTTAACAAACTCTTGCCACGCCCGGCCATAAGTAGTGTTCTAGGTTGTGGGAGAATGTGTATCGCCACAGACCGCCGGTGGTGTTTCAATTGTCGAAACTGCACACCTATCTGAGTTTCTTGGTGTGACCCTCATTGGTAAACTTGCAGGATTGGGTTAGCCCATGGTGTGCAGCTCGACTTCGAGGCTCTTAGGTGTGGTGATGAGCATGTGCATTAGTGCTGCGTATGCGTATGTCAGATGAGCAACTTTATGTTTTGAATAGAGCGAAAATATGGTGATATGATGGCGTATATTGCTGGTGGTGTAGTGATTGTGTGGATTTTAGGCACTCATCTGTCTTTATATATATATGGTTGATCTGATTCTCTGTAAATGTTTTCTCTTTAGGTAGTTTGATAGCTATATTCGTGAGTGTAATTGAGTCTTGTGAGTGGTGTGTGTCAGGTTATAGAGATTAGAATGAGTTCTTTATATCTTGTTGAATATTTTTATTTTTAAAGATGATGATGAGCTTTAGTTTACTCGATTATAATGTTTGAGGCCTCTTTTCAGAAAGCTTTGTGCTCAGCTCATGTGATTCTCATTGAACCTTTATCATGTCTAGTGTATCTTTTTGATGGCTATTACCTTGTGCTGTTTATTTCATTTTATTAATTTAATTTTAAGTATTCGAGTAGAGGTCATGCTGCTGGTGTCTACTGATAGGAAAATGTTTTGATGTTAAAGTTGATTATTAATGTAATCTATTAAGAAAGGTATTAGACATGACTAAATAGATTTAGTGAATAATTTTCATGCATACAATGTTATCATCTCTTATCATTGCTACTATACGATATCATTAATTGCATCATTTGACAAACTTTTGATAATTACTTTGATATACATTGTATTTTGTATTAGACGTTTATTATGAAGTTTGATTAGAGTCGAAATTGGACGTTCTGACATGACATAGTAAAATATTTTAAGAATTAGTACGTTTTCATTAATAATTTTCAAGAGGTATGGTTGGCGTTAAAATTTTATAATATTCAAATTTAGATTATTCAAGTAATTTATTATAAATTTTATTATATATATTACAAGTGATGGATTTAATAATAAATTAACAAGTTAATTACAATAAAATTTTTCCAAATAATCACAATTCATTTCTATTATTAGGATAAAGAATCACTTTACATGAAAATTGAATATAATTGTTTAAAATATATATATTCATGAAAAAACTTATGAAAGTTAAATAAAATTGTTTTATGTTGGTGTGGAATAAAAAACTTTAAAAAATTTATAAATTATTCTTATAATTTTCAAAAATAAAAGTAAATTTGCAATTCATTATATATATATTATAAATATTGATAAACTTTTTCAAAACATGTTTATCTAATATATTTTTCTTTATAAAACTATTTCCGTTAAGGTGTTTTGAAACTATTGTTTAATTAAATATTTTTCAAATTTTTCTTCAACAAAAATGTTTTTAATTTTTAATCTCACATCTCTATCCATCTATATTTTCATCTTGATTTTTAAATAGTTTAATCTGATTCTATCAACTTTTTAGTTGTATCTAAAATTTTACATTTAATAATCCATGCATAGATAATTTTTTATGTTTTAGTCCATAAGTCTTTATTTTAATTTGCAACTTTATATTGGCAGAAAAAATTAGCAATAGTGACTAAATTATATATTTTTCTATAAAAAGACTAATATGTAATTTTAAGTATAAAAATTAAAATAAAAGTTGAAAAATATATGAACTAAATAATTAATTAAAATTTTCTAACGTGAATTAATATATTTTAATTTTTATTAATTAAAAATAATATTAGATATATTATATTTATAAAATTTAAAATATAATATATATATTGAAAATATTTTTTATTATAAATTTAAATTATATAAAAAATAAATATTAAAATAAATAAAAGAAATCGACCATACTTTAAATACAATTTTAGTATTAACATGTGAATAGATAAATTTGTATACACAGTCAAATACAAATGTGAAAAGACTGGACCTGGAAATAAAAGCTGCACACTCTTAAAAAGAGAGTGTGCGAGTTGAAAAGTACAAATTACCTGCTTCAACATTTTATAAACAAAGATAAATTCCGTTGAAGCAGGTGATTTGTATTTTCTTAATAATAATAATAATAATAATAATTACTCATGACCATTATTATACATTTACATAGACCATTTTGCCGGATTATTTTGCCGGATCCAGGCTAAATCCTGAACGATCATCAAACCATTCTCTCGTAGACAGTGCAGCGAAGAAGAAGTTGGTTTCATGAAATACATGGCAGCAGCCGCTGTCTGAGTTCGCGTGCTGGTTGCGCAACTCGAACATAGGGCTCTGCTGCTCAAGCTCTCGGGCCACCTTCGATCTCCTCGTCGATCTCATATCCATGGACAGGACTGGTCTCTCTCAACCTTCCAATCGCATTGCACTGAGTTGATTTTTCTTCTTCTTCGCTGCTCTTTTTCACATTTTCGTGATTTGGTTGAATGTAGACATTTAAGTTTCTCGTTTGTGTTGGTTTTGAATCTCTCTTTCGTAGTGAATTCAGATTCAGAATGTCAGTTCGGATAAATAAATGATTGTGTTCTTCTCACGCTCATCTCTGTGATGAACTATGATATGGTTCAAATTCAATGCAGCTGAATAGAACACTGAAGATTTTAATGTACGACTAAGACTAGATAAGGCTCTATTGCATTTTCAGAGTGGCTCTTGTATGTAATCTGAGCTCACTAACTAGCGTAGGTTCAATGTTGTTCTTTTGGTTTCTGGCAGTGTTTTAACCTGAAGCTCTTTTCAGCGGTAATTCTCACAGCTGATGTCATAGAATATGATTTTCAGGAGAATATTTTGTTATGCAAGAGATGTGAGGATGCTTTATATTCCCGCATTGTTGGTGGACACGGCCTGTGGTCTTGGCATCAGTAGCAATGGCAAAGATCATATCTGAGATGCTATATCAATTTACTCAAAGACACAGCCTTCAGGGATTTCTGATGGGAAGAACCTCGAAAAGTGCTGGTTTGTTAACATCAAAGATTTCTTGAAGTTTTATATGGATTTAATTGTGCAATGCTTGTGATTGTCTGAGTTTTGACTAGATGAATGATTCTTATATGATGGCTATGAATTCGCTCTTTATATATGATATTTTTCTTCTTCCTGATTATTCACTTAGCTGTGTAATTTGATTGATTGTGTCTCTGATGCAGTCTACACAAACATACAGAGAAGCCATAAACATAATTCTTTTCCATAACAAGTTTGTGGAAAAGAACTACACGATGATGCATTCATTTCAATTACACAAACTAAAGGGCTATATGTTGATGTAAAATTTATTGGCGTTTCTCACTACAACCTTATGACAAGTTAACAATCATCTGAAAACCTGATCTAAAAGTACAAGGATATACATAGTGTTTCCATGAATCCCATAATGAGTTGTTCCCAAAGGGAAAGTAGCCTCCTTACATTGAAACATAAGCAGCCATTTCTTGAGACATGATAGACAGAGCATAGAAGTCACAATCATATTTGAAAAGCAAATTTGGGAGGGAATGTAACCAACTACAGCTGCCTATTTTTATGTTTGATAAAATAAAAAATTCATTAAGTTAGAAAAGAATGAGCCTCCTTGTTGTTACTAGAAGCTTTTAAACAAGTCATGATAAACTGTTGGAAATAAAAAAGAAAAGAATCGAGATTATGGGAAATGAGACATTTCCAAAATAGATAAAAATAAGAGCACAAGGAAGAACAATACTCACATGCCTCATCTTTTTCCATACCTAATTAGGTCTTAGACTCTTAGGACATCTTTTGTAGTAAAATAAAAGGAAGAATATGAAATGTAGCAGGTCTGTTTGGGAGAACTATCTTTTAGAAAATATATTATTGAGACCGGAAGAAACTAATGAAGATGATGAGTGTCTTCTTAACAAACAATAAACCTGCAGTAGGTACAAGGGATACAATTGCCACAAGTAGAAAGAGCTTGTGTGTGTACTCATGAAATGAACCAAGTGGAGTGCCTCAAAACAAGGCATTGAAAAGCAAGCCTATTACAAAGCAAGTCTAATCGTAAAGAATTTATGGACTGGACAATCTCTTTAGCATAAGTAGCTATCACTTCTATTTTTGTGTTTTTAGGAGTTCTTTTTAATTGTTTTTGGCATCACATGACTCTTACACACATAGTTATGTTAAATTTTGATATGTTTCTGGATTGTGTGGTTTTCTCTTTGTTGTTTGCATTTAATTATTCAGATCTGGTCACTTTTCTTTTGTTTTTACTTACTAATTTTTCTGAGCATAATTTTTATATAGGTGCTGCACAATGCTTGGGAGGAGTTGTATAAGCACTTTGGCAGGGCATCATAGGGTTTACTTGAAACAACAATCATAACAACTTTGAAATGACTTATGGTTTTTCATGTGTTTATGCATTTAAATTACTAATAACTGAATGGTCAAATGCAAAGCTCCAGAAAATTTTTCTCTAGGTTGGTGTTGCTTGGTTTTATGCATATCTATTTTTCTTTTGCCCGAAGAACTGTTGAGTATGATAAATATCTCATGTGAGGATCATCGATTTAGAGATATCATAAATATCTGGTTGGATATCGATAAATATTTTATAAGATATTAGAAATATCTCCCGATAGGGATATCATGAATATCTTATTAAAATATTATAAATATCTTATAAGATATTATAAATATCTCATTAGGATATCATAGATATCTCATTAAGATATTATAAATATCTTATTAGGATATCGTGAATATAGCATTTTTATCTTTATACTATTTCTGTTATCTATGTTATCTTTTAAACACTTCACCTTTACTACCCTATGAAAAGATAGATTAAATTGATTATTAATTTCAATCAATACCATGATTTCTTTTATTTTCAATTTGGTTTAGCCCAAATGGTGAGCGCTTCTCTGTTTCCATGTATCGACTCATTGCTACCCTCTTACAGGACCTACTTGTATGGTGCACACCTTATGAGTCTTCTCTGCCCCTACCAGCGATATGTGATAATAGTAAGATAAAATCGTTATCTTGGATCTATGAACTTCAAATGTGGTGGGTTCTCTAAATGATGATCACAATTATCTATAATGAGTACAATATATTCAGTTTTCTCTCAAAGGATGCGAAGATTTGAGTCGTATTGAAGGAAGTAGCCAACCTGAGATGATCCAAGAGTTTGAAGTGTTGGATGATGATTCTTTCGTTATGACATGACTACGGAACTCTATGACTCGAAAGTAAAGTCGAAATTATATGTTTATTTCTCTGTTTTGTTTGTGAGAGATGGGAGAATCTCATTGAGACATATCCAATGAGAATGACTGCTAGCTGACCATGATATTGAAAGTAAAATCTTTAGCTCTAAACAGAGGCTATCGATGAATAGAAGTACTTATGGGACTCTGAATGAGTTATGGATTGAGTTAGGCAATACCGATGATTCGAAGATGTGCAAAGTTGATTCTTGCATGCTTGCGAGTTCTTTGAAGGAAGAATCTTTAAGTTCCTCCTCCATGGCTGATTTTGGATACTAATCCCATTCGAGTTTAGATTCGAGGCATGAGAAACTTCCCTACTGCACGTATTTTTACTTTGAGTAGATGAAAGGCTCAACACGAGATCTGTCATGAGTGATAGAAAAAGGTTCCTGAGGATCAACCTCAGGAAAACCCTTCACGAAAAATAGTTATGGGGAATCTGCAGAGTACTTTTGCAGCGACTTAGACATATCAAGGATATCATGCACAATTTTTATGGAAATTAGAAAGTTTTTGAACTAATGGTGGAAATAAAGGCCCAACTCTGAGTGGGTGAATCAAAGACCAGGATATTCGAGCTTATAGATGAGGAGATTGATTTGCTCCCGAACCTCCAAAGCCTCAACAAATAGAGCTCTTGTCGTTGTGTACACCATGAAGGATAAGAGTTCCTTTGATATATCTGATCGATTCCACTAAACATTTTGGATCATGACTCTGGCAACAGATCATATGACCTTTGTTTCATCATATTTTACATCATACTTTTAAAGTATTCAAAACCAACTCATTACTATCGCTAATGGAGATCATTTTTCTATTGTTAGATTTGACAATGTCAACTTTAGATCCTCTGTATCCCTACAATGTTTTTCATGTTCCTAAACTCTTTCTTATCTATCATAGCTTTATCAAGATGGGTAATCGTAAGCAATCTTTTTCGTTCCTCATTGTGTACAACAGTGAGGATGATTTGAGTTGCTAAAGAGTTGGTGGGTTGTATTACTACAATCCAGACAACCACATCAATAGGTAACACATCAATCAGGGAGGATTTCTGCCTTCCAATCAACCTCAAACTTAGTGGCTTTCTCAAATCTGACTTCATCATACAGTGTTGGACATCCATTGTTTAGTTCATGAACAATGTTTTCACATATTCGAAAAAGTGATGTCGAGTCCTTTAATTGTGATGTTTGCTGGGTTCTCAAATACCTTTGTGCAACATTTTCTCATAGGAATAATAAAAGTCTTTACTTTTGACCTTATTCATTTTTGATGTATTAGTCACTAGTAACTCTCTATATAGTAGCTGTGGTTGTAGTCATTTATTGATGATTGCTCAGATGTGGCATATGAATATTTCTTATAAAACATAAATTTGAGGCTTGTAAAATATATTGTAATTTTTCCGTCTTTGTCAACCAATTTAAATCTATTAAAAGGCTATGACCAGACAATGATATGAGTTTGTAAATCTTTGAGTTCTCCAAGTTTCTTAAAAATGATGTTGGTTCATGACCGATAGTGAGAATACTCCAAACAAAATGGTTCAGAGAAAGAAAAATTGTCATCTCTTTGAGTTGCTTAGAACCCTATACCTTCCAAGTGTCTATGCTAATGTCTATTGGGAGAAGCTATCCTAAGCGCTACCTATCTCATCAACAGGTTCATTCAGTGTCTTAAATGGTATTAGTCAGTAAATATATTTTATCCTTCTCTCCTTCTTCTCCTAATATTGAAACTTACTTAGTCATGGTGTGTTGTGGCTCATCAATCCACTAGTGGGAAGTGAGATCCTGATTGTTAAATGTTTATTCATTGATTATGCAAATAAAGAGAGTTTAAGTGTTATCACTCTTAGAGTTGTTGGATTTTGTCTAGATGGATGTTACTTTTTCATGAACACAGCATCATTCAATCCTCCACTTCCAAGGTGAGTGTTATCGAAGTCGACATCGTTGATACGTTAGCTTACCTACGGGATGTTCAGGTCAAAGAGTCGTCATGCAAGAACTTATCATTGAAAAGGCGCATGATGAAGTGGGAGAGGAAGATTAGTAGTTGATACTATGGAAGCAACACCAAAGGCACGGGAAACTTTGAGTCTCATCGCACAAGTCAGATTATGCAGTCGGAGGTAAGCATCTCTAAAGAATCCCATCTGGGAGGTGAAGTATCTGATAACCCCATTGAGGATGTTATTGATGACATGCCCATTGCTTTGAGAAAGGAAACAATGATGTATCAAGTATCTTGTTTCTTAGAGTTTGTCTGTATAAACCATTTCTCTATCCAACATCGAGGTTTTATTGTTGCCATTATGTCAACAAACCATCTGATCAGCTTCTGAGAGATGAAGTGAGTTCAATGCGCAAAGATAAGACATTGAAAAATTGACTTGGTGTAATAAAACCAAAGAGAACAAAGGTGTGGTTGAGATGGATATCGCTATGAAGCGTAAAATCGATCTAGCCCTGATGAAATGAAAGTAGTGGTTGCTAAGGTATACGGAGACTATGGAATAAATTGTGAAGACATATTTGCTCTTAGAAAGATGAGACACGGAAAAGTTATTCTTTCTTAAGCCCCCACTTTGGTTGAGCTTTGACATTTGATGTTAAAAATGCTAACTCAATGGAACTGTGAGAATAAGTCTACATGGAAGATTTCCCAGGATTCTATTCTCAGATGAAACAAGGTAGAGCAGACTAAAATAGTCATCGACATGGTTTGGAAGATTTGCTCAAGTCAAGATATCACTAGGATATAGGCGAGTCAGAGGTGATCATCATTTGCTATAAAAACATCTCTCATGGTATACTCAGCTCTTTTCTTAGTTTATGTGAGAGCAGACATGATCGTTACATGATGATGATGAGATTGATAGCTCATCTCCAGATGAAACTAGAAAGGAGTTGTAGAGAGTTAGAAATACTTTCCTTTGAGATAGAGGTTGCATATTCCATACGAGATATCTTTATCTCCCAGGAAGTATGAACTGTCTTCTCAAAGAAAGCAGAAATGAATTGGGATGCTGAGATCTAGAGACCTAAACAGGCAGTATAGTTGGGTAATGAAGTCAAACCATAGAAGTCCTAATATTAGATATTGAGGAGGAAATTACACTTATCTCTACACTAAGCTAGATATTTCTCTATTTGTTAGTAGTTAATAATTATGCATGATTCCCGAGGCACATTCGAGTCAGTTCAAGAGATCCTCAGGATAAGCAAGTCTGATACTGTTGTTGAGAAAAAGAATGTCGTTGTCATTGAAATATATCTGATCTGAGCTATACAAGATCAAAGCATCTTCGGATATTGTATGTTTCTGGGAGAAAATCTAGTAACATGCAAAAGGCAAGAAGCAAATGCGTTGCTCGATCTGACACCAAAAAAGCAGAATTTCGAGCCATGGCGCATGGTGTATGTGAAGGATTGTGGATGAAGATTATTCTGCTATTCGAAAATGAAATACGAGATCTGAAGTTGTTTTACGACAACAACTCAACTATTAAGTTATCCATAATCGATCCAAACCGGCAGACTAGCATGTGAGATTGATAAACTTCGATTAAAGAGAGTTGGATAAGTGGATTTATAAATCACGACATGTTTTTCTGCGCGATTCCCTCTGCCTAGATTTCAAGAACTCATTGTGAGTTGGATACGATTGATATTCGTTTATCAGTCGAGGGAGGTAGTGTCGAGATATCATAAATATCTCGTAGGATATCATAGATATCTTATTAAAATATTAAATGTCTTATAGATATTATAAATATCTTAGTGTGATGATCAATGAATATACATATTTTATCTTTATAGTTATCTCTTATTCTTTTGTTATCTATGCTAACTTTAAGTAGTTCATCTTCTACCTATAAAAGAGATTAGAAATTATATTATTTAACTCGATTAATGCGCGATTTCTTTTACTTTTCAATTAGAACTATAAATTTATAGTCCTTCCTTTTAATTACTATTTTCTTTTTGATTCTTTTTCTATCCCTATTTACATTGAAAGATTTGTTGATTTATTTTTTAATATATATTGGAATGTTCTAAACCAGTTGTTGAGTGAAAAATATAATGGACAGTAACCATTAAAATTTTTCCCTAGGTTGCAAAAATGTGTTTAACATCACTGAGAATTTATCAAACTAGTCAACATAGTGTTTGGTTTGGGAGAAATGGAGGGAGAAGGATTTTTAAAAGTTTTGGTGTTTGGTTTCACTTTAGGAGGGAGGGGGCTAAATCCATCATCGTCTAATTTTTGCTTTAAATATAAAGGAGGATTTGGAGGGAGGGTTGAAATATTTCTTATGTATTGACTAAAATACCTACTTTGTTTGAAATAAATCTACAATTATAAGGTATAAAAGTAAAAATCTCTCCCCCCACTAGAAAAGGGCTCTTTCCCTCTTGTCCATTAAAATCTCTCCTCCTCCCAAACATAATTAAAATCTTTCCTCTTCTCTCCCTCTTTAATCAAATAGAACCTAAATGTAAGGTCACCTGATATGATCTTGTACAGAATTGTTCACTAAGACTAAGAAAAATGAAAATAGGAAAATATAAAAATAAAAAGATAGGTCTTTGGTGACATCTTGCATAGACGTATGGCATGGTATGGAACAAATAGGTTGATCACATCTTAGAAGTGGATAGAGAGTGATAAAAAGTTGGCAAGTGCTGACGAATGATGGAAGGTTTAGATACTATTTTTAGAATGATAAATTTTAAGTCTGATAAATTTGGACTTAGGTTTTAATTCAACCCCAAAAATTGACTTGTAAGGTGAGGATTGCCTACGCTTTTATAAAACTCTATTTAAGCTATATTTCTAGTTGATGTGGGATTGAATACCTCCTTTGAGGCCGCAATTAAGGTATCCCCAAAGAGTCATAACTAAGGCAGGCTAGGGATAACTGCAATTATGGTGGCTTTCTAACATGGAACTTGAGTTTTTCCTTAGTTGACTCTTCTTTGTCTATAATTTTAATTTTTAAATTTTCTTGTTTCTTTATTAAGTTATTTTATGATTTTGTATATCACTGATTAGAATTGTGCATATTCTTCAACCCAGAAGAATGACAATTGAGACAATAAAAGGGTGCCTTTTTCAGATCTTTCGAGAGATTGGCAGGCTGTGCTGCACGTTTTCTATAGTTTAGTTTTCTTGGTTTGATCTTTGAGGATATCTTATCTTTTGCATTTGTACCTCCCTCCTTTCTTAATTACTTTTATAAAAAATGAGAAAGAAGTCATAGGCAATTTAATATGAATAATTGCATTGACCAACCAGAGAAGTCTAATTTATCATATCTTCTCTCTTAAGTTAATACTAATATTTCATTTGTTTCTAGGAGGTCTATAAATTGGCAAAGTGCCTTTATTTTTTCTCTTCATCTCTTGCATTTGTCATTTCTGCATCCTTGTCAATAGTTAGCTGTACTCTCTTTTTAATATAATTGTTATGTCTCAAAAATTAGGGTGTTTGTAAGACAAGAAGCATGTATATGCTGGAATGCATAGAAAGGCTCATGGTAGTGATGCTTCAACAGCTTTATTCAGAGGCATTCCGTCTCATAATGAGATCTGCCACTGGGGATAAGTCGTTTTGCTGTGAGAATAGCTGCTGCAAGATGCTTGAAGGCATTTGCTAGCATTGGAGGTCAGGCTTAGGTGTGGCAGAACTGACTAATTCAGCCTCTTACTGTGTCAAGGCAGGTATTTTTGTCTCAATTTCATCTCTTTCACTTATAAATATGCCAATTGTTTGGTGACCAAAAATCATGAGTATTCTATACATTTCTTTGTCACTGCTATTTCTGATAGGCACTTGAAGATCCTGTTTCATCTGTTCGGGGATGCCTTTGCTGAAACTTTGGGTTCCTTGCTTGCTCTTGGAATGAATCCTGAAGCACAGGTTTCTTTCTATATATTGTTTTTCTCTGGTTTTTCCTTGTTTTTTGCATCATTCATAATCTCCCCCAAATTTTACTAGGTTCAACTAAGGGAAGGGTTCTTTACCTCAAGCACCAGAAGGTGGATTGCAGAAAGCATTTGATTTTGGCCTTCACAAAAGGTTTGATGCTCTGTTTGAATCACTGTATTTTTGTTTCTCAAGATGGTGAGAAAATACTCTATTTTTTAGGTGCTTTCGGCCTAACTTTTTTTTAAGCTTGCTTTACTTTAAAAGGAAACATGGAGAAAAGCTCTTGAAAGGTGAGGCTTAATTCTTATAAAGAAAAAGGGAAACATGTTTTTAGGATCGACATACCTTGGCCTTCCTCTCTCTCTCACTCAGAACTGATGAAGTGAGACAATGAAATAAAATTTTAAATTTAGATGGGCTTTTAAAACTAAAAGCTGGAAACAACTTTACTTTATTTTAAAAATTCTTTTTATTGACCTTTAACTTCAGATAACTTTTAAGCCAAAAGAAGATGGGCCACATATTACTCAACACCCCTTGCTGCCATCCCTAAAAAAGCCTACTACTGTAGGGCTTGGGGTGATATATACCATTTCTTTTTCTGGTTACTATTAGTTGTGGATGCTATGATTCTTATATTCCAGTGATTGGCGAATCACTGTTAGGTTTCACTAATGTAATAGTCTGTCAATTTACTCTATTTTTTATTTTGGTATGAGAAAAATTAGACCTCAAACCAGTTTTATAAAGGTTGAGTTGGTTCAAACTCACATTCTAATATGATATCAGAGCCTATTCTAGATCTGTTATTGGATCATCTATCATTATTTATGCACCAAAATCCAATAGTGTGTTATGAGGGTGAATGCAGAATTTAACCTGAATAGAGTATATAAGTGGGAACAACTTTTTGTCTTGCAAGTCTGTTTTGTGAGGTTGAATTAAACTCAAATCCATATTCTAAGAGTTGGAAATAGGAGCATTTAATGATTATTACTTTTCAAGTAACTTAGTTATTATGTATAGCTGAGTTCAATGTATCTTAGGAAGTAGTTCTCTTGAAAATAGTAGTAGTTATTTATTATCTTAGTAATCATTATTATTATAAATAGATCACTTTGCTGGTGGTAAACTCACTCAAGCAAATTCAGAAAATAAAATCTGTTTTTCTCTTCTCACAGTTATAGATTGCTTTGCAAGCTAATTGCTCCCCAGTTTCTATATTGCTTTACAGTTTGTTTTAAATCTCCTTTCTGTTACTGCTTAGTGGCAACAGAATAGTCTGACTGTATATAGCTGAAGCTTGTACAGAAAGTTAACTAAATATACATTTTCACAGTTTTTAGATCTGCAATTCTGATTATTCTTTGTTCTCTCTTTGCTTCACTTTTTCTTATTTTCCCACACTTCTATCATTTTCTTTCATTTTTCGCTGATTTCTAAAAGTTTATTTAAATGCAATTGAATGCTTGTGTTTCTATTTGATCATTGGAGATCAAATGAATGATTTCTAAAATTACATGCTTATCAATGAAAGTGAACAAGGATTTGTGCATTTTCTTACTAATAGGCTTCGTGCCATATAGCAATGCTGTTTATTATTTCCATTTCAGCAAGTGGGTGAAGTCTAGGAATGTTCGGGTTGGGTTGACTCTAGCTTGGGTATTTCTTCTTACAGGTGAATCACATTTCTTTGATAGATGTTCAGCTTATAGTTTATTTAGAGGCATTCTTCTTGTGGATATTTGTAGATTTGATAGCATTTTTATTTAGTCAGAACATAGAACCCTGTATTGTTCTGTTTTATTATGGGGGATACTAATCTTTTATTCTGCTGTTTTTGTGTTTTGCCATTAATGAATTGATTTACTATTAATGAAACACTGTCATTTTACTTTGTCTTTATTTTTAATATTGGCTTGTTACCTTTTTTATTTTATTTTTTTGGAACACTGACTGCTTTTATCCTTTTCTATTATTTAGGTATGCTAGCTACTTTTAAAAAACTTTTTTTTTCTATCCCCTGATGAGCAGTGTTTTTATCCATATACTTTTGAGCCACTTATTTGTACTCATTAAGGTTGGGAGGCATATGGAATATGAATTGAAGTTGAAATTTTATGGAAGTGTTCTTATTTTGCTGGAGTTTGGTATATTTAGATGGAGTAGAAAGTAGAAACATAGATTCTTTAACCAAACCTTTTTTTTTTCTCTAAAATTTTTAACTTAAGATTTCATGTGATGTGGTTGTTGTTATGGCTTTGAAAAAATTTGATTTAATGTATTTTGATCTTTGACTTATATATTTTTATGTATTTGTAGATAGTTCCCTTTAGTAGTTTTATAGCTTCTAAGCCAGTTGTTAATTAAAAATCTTAAATGCATTTACTTGTTCAGATTGTTAATATTATTCTCTGGTAATTTCTTTCTTGCAGGTCATTCGTATAAAATATCAGCTTCCCGATGGTGAGCTTCAAAATTTTGCATTGCAAGTTATGGAAATGCTCCGTGCTGAAACTTCTGTTGATGCCCATGCCTTGGTATTTTTTTCAATCATATATCCTTTTATTTGTCTTTTTTCTTTCAGTTTATTTTCAGATGTGCATTTATTAAGATAGAATGGTGGAAATAGGAGAGAAGAAAGAAAATAGTGCCATTTTAAAGTTAATTTATTTTGTTTGTTTTATATTTAGGCATTTAGGCCCTGTTTGGAGGAATTTATTTTGGACTTATTTTAGCTTATCTATTGCAATAAGTACTTGAAGCATTTTTTGGTCCTATTTGGACTGGCTATTTTATCAAATAGCTTTTAGAAGCATTATGATATTTTGGGCTTATTTTCATAAGCTAAAACTGAAGCTTATGAAAATAAAGCATTATTTAAGGTAAATTTTTTTGGCAGTTTGTTTTGATAATAGTTTTCTGACTAAATTAACCTTGATAAAGTGTCAAAAGTTCATTTCTGCATAAGCATTTCTCTAAATGTATCCAAAGGCTTTTCAACTTATTTTAGATTGCTCTTATGACAGTTTTAACAAGCTCTACTTGAATAAGTGCCTATTGGTTGCTTGTCCATATGGGGCCTTACTTTTGTAAGCCTATAATTTTTTAGTACATTTAATCTATATTTGATTCAGATAAAGACGTAAAGTTATTCTTGTAACTTTTTGTATAAAATTGAAGGTGAAACACCTATCTGGTTTTCTTTTCTTATAGAACAGATTAAAATGTACAAAACTTTGTTAATGGTGGCTTTGCTTATTTAGTTAATGTGTGGGTGTATTAATTGAAAACAATTTTGGGATTTTTTCCCTTATTTTGATGAGGGTGAACCTTGGTGATGGTAAGGCTGCCAAGGAAACAGCCTCCTACAAGGATAAAGTTGCATACATCTAACCCTATCCAAACCCCACAGTGGTAGGAGCCTTGTGCATTGAACCACCATTTTGATAATAAGAAGTGATTTTATTTGAAAAAGGAGAGTGGAAAATAATAAGGCACAAGATATTCTCCAGTGTTGAATAAGAGAAACCCAAAACAAATAGGAAAGAAGTATCAAGAAGGTAAGGCTCACCAATCATGTTGCATAGGGACACTACTCAATAAGCCATCTGAGCACCATAACATAACGAGGTGTAATGTTTGACTTTGTCTGATAACATTGGTATGGGCAGAAATTTTTCCCCTGAAGAAAATATGCAACAACAACAAGCATATCTTCATGTAGTCCCATGTACCCAAATCCTTCTTAATAGTTTACCACCAATGACTTTTTTAATTATCAATGGAAGCAGAGATAAGAGCACAGCGATGAGGTATTTGATGTAACTAAAAGAAAATAAGGAACAGATAAAAGCTACATCAATAAGTCAGGTCTTCAATTCTTCTGTTTATTCCAGGAGAAGTTTACTGAGGTTGCTCACTGGTAGTGGTAGAAACTAGAAAGTCCAGACAGTCACTATGTAACAAAAGTTTCCAACTAGTGGGATAAGTGTTGGTTGTTGTATGCAGTAGAGAAGATATTCAAAGGAAGTTTCCTTATGAGGTTGCTAAAATTATTGTTCCTCAAGCTTGAAACCAAAGCTGGTTGTTTCCCATAAAATTCCAGGAAAAACAGAACTTTTTTATGAATCCATTATCGTTGAGACAGTTTCTGTAAAGTTGTGCATAGGACAAATCATAATGTGCATCCTGATTATAGGTTCAATTGCTCAAAGTTCTCAGCATCAGGGAAAAAATCTTTTATATCTGAAATGTTTTCAGTTAACTTTAATCCTTCATCATGTAATAAATTTGATTCTCAATAATATGTTACAATTGCTTAAACTGTCAAAATTAGTTCCATTTAATTTTAGGAAGATTGTCCTGAAAATCTGTTTACTGTTTCCATGATTGGTTCAACATATATGAAGTTCTCTCAACTTCTTGAATCATATGCCCTTTTCATTGAGCATACTAACTTTCCTCATGATCTTAAAACCCTTTTTGTTCTTTGCCTATTTCTAAGTTCCATGGATTATGTGCTGGGACTATAAGGTCCAAAACCATCCCTCACTATTCACTATCTCAACTTGCTTATTTAGATTATTTATGTCCAATGGTGCTCTGCATATACTCAATGTCTCCTTTGTTTAAAATCTGGTTACAAAAGAATCAAATTCTTTTCCATCAGAGAATTCCAGAGTTCTCATTTTCTAGCTCTAAATCCCAAATATTATCAAATCTTGCAACATTTTTTGAACTTATAAAATTATTTAAAAACTCAAAAATATGATCTACAAGATGGAATTCAAATATGACACCGGAGGGAATTCTGAAGAAGCAAAAATCAGGACATAGTGAAGATCACTGTCATGGTGTGCATTTGTCAAATATGGAATTCAAAAACTGTTATGATGAATATCTGATTTAAAGAATGGCTGATGGATGATTTCAAGTTACCATCTAGGTTTGCTACTGCATAAAGTGACAAAAAGCTAAACTGAAAAGAAGAAACGATGAAGATTCTTGGCAGAATTCAGAATACTTTAAAATCCAAATTCTCTATTCTTCTTATTTCATCCAAGCTGAGTAAGGAACAGATTTGAAAAGGAGTAAAAGTCCATTGTCCTTGATAAAATAAATTTACAATTGCCTTTGGAAATCAGAGATCCTGTCAAATGTCTTTGATTGAAAGAGAGAATGAATAAAAGGTGGATTTGGTCTCGAGAAACATATATGTCACTAGCAGGCTTAAAAGATCTTAAAACAAAGTGATAGGTTTAGGAACAGAGCATGGATTTACTGGCCAATTTAATTTTTATGGAATTGAAAATTCACTGAAATTTGTATGCCATCTGGGGTTGAACATTGGAAATGGTTGGATGGTGCAAAATGAAACTTGGAAGAAATTCAAGTAAAAGCAGGAAAATAGTGGTTTCTGCAAATAATAAGACCTAGATTTGAATTTTTGAACTATTCTCAACTTTTGTGTGTGACTGAATAAAATAGGAATACGCTTATAAATGAATTCTAGGGACTTGCAAAGTCCTCTACCTATGTGTTGTTGAGTTATTGGGACGAGAACAAAGGGCAATATTGGTGCATTTGTGCTCTTTTGCAGACATTGTGCATGTTGTTAGAGCAAACTGCTAGAATTTTCAGCCAGTGATTTCCTTAGTTGCATTGTGATACATCTTTCAATTGATTTCTTTGGGCTGTCTTTGGCACAACTGGTTTGTGAAATAGGTTAAAGGTTCTAATATTTTCTACATTGTAAACTGTTGAGAAGAATGTCTTATTTCTTTCTACAGGCATGTGTTCTTTATGTCCTCCGTGTCGCTGTAACAGATCAAATGACTGAACCTACTCAAAGGAGCTTTTTGGTTTTTTTAGGAATGCAGGT
Source organism: Mucuna pruriens (assembly GCA_025330945.1). Taxonomy (NCBI): domain Eukaryota; kingdom Viridiplantae; phylum Streptophyta; class Magnoliopsida; order Fabales; family Fabaceae; genus Mucuna; species Mucuna pruriens. The sequence goes on from JAENHJ010000416.1 coordinate 32,687, forward strand.
ACAATTTATTTAAATTAAATCAGTAGTTGCCACAAGTTTTTCAAGTCGAGTATTTCAGCTTTGCTGTCATCTTAATGATGTGTACTGAATCTCTTACCCCTTATCCACTCATTTCTTTCCCCTCTTTTTGGTAATTTATAGCTCCAATCACCTGAAGCGAGTCCCTCCATGAAAGTGGCAGCCTTACGGACACTGTCATATACTCTGAAGACACTGGGAGAGGTAAGGCATAACTACTTATGTTTCAATTTGATAATGAAATCTAGATGCTTTTAACAGGAACTATGACCTGGACTGGTGGGATGTCTCAAGGTGTGCTTATTTTAATTTTTCCATGTGCAGGTTCCATTTGAATTTAAGGAAGTTCTTGACAACACTATAGTTGCAGCTGTGTCACATTCTTCAAAGCTAGTGAGCTCATGATGACATATTTTATATATAGATATAATTTATTATTCTCACTCATTTCTATCCTTGTTCATTATGGATTCAATAGTCAATACTTATTTAACACATCATCTTGTTCACTGGCATATTATGAAATAATAAAAAGTAAAAGTGATATGACCTTGTAGATAGTTTCTTCAAGGAAAATGTGAAAAAGAAACAAGATGGCTAAAATTTAATTAGAATGGGGGTTTGTGGAGAGAAATGAAAATGCCTTCCTTTTGAGTTCTTCACATTCTTGTTTGAAGGTCTTAGGCCTGTTTGTTGACCAAGTTAGAATAGGATAAAATAATAAGTTGTTTAGTATGGCAATAGGATATGCTTATCTTATCCTATTGCCTATTGGTCCGGTGTAATTTTTATCCTAAGGAGAGAGTTGAGTTAGGATACAGCACGATATAATATTGTGTGGCTATATATGTGTGTGCCTCTCTTTCTATCTATCTATATATACAAAATAACAAAATATAATAAATATAACATATACAGTGATATATACTAATATATATATTTTTACATTTTTGATAATATATGACAATATATATATATATTATGTAAGATTTGTATTCAGCATATTATGTTATATATATTTATAAAATCTTTTGATATAAAATTAAAAAATAATTTTAATTAAAATATAAAAACAAAATAAATATTATCCAAATAATTTTTAGAATTTGTAAGAATAATATTAAAGATTATAAAATTTATAAATATTATATTTTAATAAAAACTTTATCAATTATTTAAGACATTTTATAATAATATTAGGATTTATTATAAAATATTGCATGTTAATTATGTCATTGATCTTTTAGTTAATTTTTTAGTAATTATTTTTTCAAATATTATATAACTTTCATAAAATGGTAATATATATATATATATATATATATATATATTATTTGGATCCACCTCAAACATAAAATAAAATATATTCTAAGAGATTATCTAGTGTGCATTGACTAATATAAAAGCATATAATATTAGTGTGCTTATCTTATCCTACTCTTATCCAACTTTTATATCCTATCTTGACCACCAAAGAACCCTTAAGGTTTAATTGTGCTTTTATAAGTTAAGCCATCCTTTTCCTTAATTATTCAAAATGTAAATTGAGCTGTTGATGCTTGATTGCAAAATTTATTAGTCAAAGGAATTAAGAAAAATTGGAAGAGGTGCTTGTGGATGTAATTTTATTTTATTTGGTTTGTGGTTGGATGATGTTAGAGATGTTAAAAGGAATACTTGTGACCCTTGACATGGTATCAAAGCTTCTTTGACCAATTGCCAATGTATGATTTTTATTGCTTCCATTCTCTCCTTATAGATTAATCAAATTTAAGCATAAAGTAGTGATGAGTCTAGCTGTGCTTTTTTTGTATGCTTTAAGCTCTATCAGTTTTTGAGATTGTGTCCGTTTGTTAGAGATGTAAAGAAAATCAATATACTAGGTGTGGACCTAACTGTGAATTTTAATCCTACACAATCAAAATTATATTGAGATGATTATCTCCTTGACAGTTGATATTCACTCAACAGTTGGAGTTTCAAGCTTCCACGCTTGTAATAAGTGAGTGTAATAACCCATTTCATGGCTTTATCCAATTCAAAAACCTTTTGCATGAAATCTTGTTTGTGATAAATATGGAATCACAGCATAATTCTCATATTCAGGCTTTTCTTTCTTGTCTCTTTGTCATATTCATTTGAAGTATGCATATTGTTAGGTTCGAATTGAGGCTGCTTTGGCATTACGTGCATTGGCTGAAGTTGATCCAACTTGTGTTGGTGGTTTAACTTCATATGGGGTGACCAATCTTACTGCTTTAAGAGAGAGTGTTTCTTTTGAAAAGGTAAAATTCATCGTTTTATGATAATCTATATTTTATTGCATCCTTCGTTATTATTGATAAAAAAAGTTATATTAAAGGTAATATGAAAAGAGTACAACAGAAGAGGACGAGAAATGCTCAAAGGAGATACATAAAAAGATAGGCAAACATGTATTGATGACTAAATTTAGTCAGGCAGCTGATTGGAGTCTGTTTTTGATTAATAAAGTCCAGTTCCCTTCATTTAATTATGCAAATTGTTGTTTTCTTTGTGGTTTGTTATTCTCATTAGTGCTTTAGCTGGGTTAACAGTGGGAATTCATGGTGAAGGAGTAGGTTCCCCCTCCTATACGTGAATTGTCTGTTCTTAGCTGTGTTGAGACAATGGCTGTTATATATTGACTGAACATTAACTGAGTTGGCAGGCTACATCTACCATTTTAGAGCTAGCTAACTGATTAGTTCGTTTTTTCACCCATGTCAATACAATACAGCTCAGATTTATATGCTATATATGCTTCAATTATATAGGATTCTATTTTGGTAATAGATTATGTAGTTAAAATCCTAAGTCACCCAAAATATTTACTTTTTTAGATTTCAGCCTTTTCTTTTGGATTTGAATTATTGAAGATGTTTAACATGGTCTTTGTTGCCTTCATGCATTTTTTTTCTATAGTGATAGCCTGATAGGTCAGAAATGCAAGATTCACTTAATAATACTATTGAAGAACAAGAGAATAACAAAGAAATGAAAGATAATCTAATATCTATCAGCCCAAGCCAAAAGGCTTCCCACACCAGAGAAGATTCTTGCTGATCTCACACTCACTATAACTGAATTCCTTCCTGCCTCTCACTCATCATCTCCCCCTTATTCTATATAACTAATTAATTACAAGTCATGCCCTCCCTCTCTTGCCAGCTTAGCCCCCCTAATTCTGTTGCTGCATTTCCTGTAGTAGACCCTCCAAATCTTGGGCCTATTTTCCACATTTGGCATAAGCTGGTCCAAGTCTTTCTCTCTGTTTCCATCATATAGTATTGGAAAGCTGCCTTAATTGTAGTTAGCCCTAGCCCACCTTATTTGCAGCCTTTTTGAGGGCTACCTTTTGTTGCAGCCTGAAGGGTGTCTTTAGTCCCACATTGATTAGAGATATGACTTAAATAGAGCTTATAAAGCTTGAGCAGTCCTCATCTTACTAGGTTTTATGGGGTTGAGTTAGGCCCTAAATCCAAATTCTAAGATGTCAGAGCTTATCCTAATTTCATTGTTGGGCCACTTGCATTGTCATGCTCCAGGCTGGTAGCCTTGGGTGTAAGGAAGTGTGTTGGAAAAGCTGTTTTAATTGTGGTGTCACCCCTAGCTTGTCTTAGTTAGCTTGTCTTAGTTGCAACCTCTTTGGGGGATGCCTTAATTGCAGCCTCAAGGATGGGTGTTTAATCTCACATCAACTAGATATATGATTTAAATAGAGCTTATAAAGTTTGAATAGTCTTCGCCTTTACAAGCTAATTTTGTGGGGTTGAGTTAGACTTAAGTCTAAATTCATTGTAATATCCTATATATATATATTACAATTTTTTCCAAATCTCTGATGCAAAATTTTAATAAGTTTTTTCTAATGTTTCTGTGTGCCCATGAGCACATGTTAAGGAGCCAAAAGTAGAAAGTTTTTACTTAAATGGGTGCTTTTTTAAGTAATTAGAAGCATAAGCATTTAATAGTGTATTTAATGCTACTTAACATATCTCCACGGGCACACATTAGAAAACTGAATATTAGTTTAAATGTCAAAAGATGCTTTCTGGCTGTGACATTTAGAGTTTTGTAGATGAGGAAAAAGACATGAACTTTTGGCAGCTATTTAATGTTTAGTTGAAATGATATGGTAAAAGGTGGGCTATAAATATTTAGATGAGGAGTAATAGCAACACACTCTTTCTATAACACACTCTACTATTGGTTAAAATTTATTGCAAATTATAAAATCAGGAGAAAGATTCATCAAATGAGAAGTGAGACCATTGGGAAAAACCCAAATCCCACATTGGCTAGAGATGAAGCCTGAAAAGAGTTTATAAGTGGGGAGTAATCTTCACCTCTTGAGCTAGCTTTTGAGGTTGAATTAGGCTCAAAGCCACTTTTTAATATGGTATCAAAGCCTATCCTAGATTCGTTAAAGAGTCACTTACCATATTATCTACGTACCAAGCCCAATAGTGTTGAACGTGAGGGGATGTACTGGGAAAAACCCAAGTCCCATATTGGCTAGTGATAGAGCCTAAAAAGAGTTTATAAGTAGGGGAACAATTCTCACCTCTTGAGCTAGCTTTTGAGGTTGAGTTAGGCTCGAAGCCACTTTCTAAGAGAGACCCACCAAATTTTGTGACTTTCAATAAATTTAAGCTAATAGTTGAAAGTGTGTTGCTAACATTTCTCATATTAGATTGATAGCTGTTTACAGCACTTAGTTGGAGGGTAATGCTCACCTTCAAGAGAAAGTATACCTGTGATTTACTATTGGTTAGTGTTTTATTATTGCTTCTCTCTTGTGATAAATTCATGGCCATAGGTACTCTTTGGGTATTTACCTGTAATCATAGAAAGAAATTGGAGGGCTTTTTGTGTCTAGCAACCTGTTTCCATACTCTGTCTTGTTAGTCCACTGAGAAGGATGTCTTCTTATTTTTATTTCTTACTTTGCTAACATAGGGTTGGTTTCTGGACTTGCATGTGAAGGGATAATTGTAAACAGTACCTTTGGGCTTTGTTTGGTGCATTGTATAATAAGAAAGCAGGATTGTATAAGCTACATTATTTATTTGATCCTCAAAAACACCAAAGGATCATAATAGTTGATTAGTGTGTAACAATGCAAGATAGTTGAGGTAAATGCAGATAGCTATACTATCTGCTTCTACTTGGTTCTTCTCATATACAGATGTCTTTTCAACTGATATGTTGCAGACCCCATACAGCTTTCTTTTGATATGTGTTATGCACATGTCTAGTTGGAGTTCTTGTTAAACACTTTGTTTGTCCTTACATTTTTAAGTTTTTGATAAAAATAAGGTGGCAGCATGCAGTTTATGTGAAGTAGAATTCCTGCATCTTCAAGGGCATCTCGTTGCACTTCATATGTTATAAGATAAGATGGTGCTGGGGATTCACTTTGGGGTTCTACTCATGGTTGTTTTAGGGATTTTCATTTTTGGTTTGAGTGGAGATCAACTGACACTGATGTAACTAGCTGCAGTTATACCACTTAACAACTAACTATAGAAAGTGATTTGGGTCAGCCCAATGATTGAAATATAACTAATTATTATTATTACTACATGGATCTTGTCATGAATTTTTATAATAAGAATTAGTTTGTCTTCAAATGGTTTGAATTGTACATAAAAAATTTCAATTGTGTTTTATTTCTGGAGAGATTATGAAAAAGCTATCTTCAACTAGTGGCTCTCTTATAATTTTTCATTATATGAATTGACATTGATTACCTTATCTGTAGGGAAGCAATTTACAGTTTGAGGTCGATTCTTTGCATGGGCAGGCTACTGTCTTAGCAGCTTTAGTCTCTATTTCACCAAAATTACCTCTTGGTTATCCAGCAAAGTAAGTTACCTTCCCTCCCTGGTTAATTATTTTTATAGTTTATTTATTTATTTTTATTTTATATCTGGACAAGTTACATGTCTTTTTACACCAAATTTATGAATTTTTTTCCCCCATGTAAATATTTGTGACTAAGCCTTGAATTTGCAAGTGCTTAGTCCTTTTGCTTGGGTTGTAATTTTTATCCATGTCTTTTGATGGAATGGAAGTGGATTAACACCTGATTTATTTAGATGATGAAGTATGAAATGATTTGAAGTATCAAAATCTAAATTGTATATAAAAGGAGTCAGAAATGATTAATGGGCTTGTACTTTTTATATTGGCTATATAATACTTGATATAAATGTTAGTTCTTTTGTTTTTGTTGTCTACCATGAAAGGGCATCATGGGTAATCCAGTGCTTTTACAGGATATGCTCTTCTAGCTTTCTTCTTTGACATGGATTAAAGTTCCTTGCTCGGTCAATTCCTATTGTAATTTGTATTCTTATTTTCACTCTGGTGCTTGATAATGATAGTTTCTGTTTTATGACATATGTACATCGTGTTAATAGAGACTGTTAGCAGTCTGTTATAGTTAGTTAGGACTGTTAATCAGTTACATAATTGTCGGTCTGTCTGTTACTGCTAGATTAGATCTCTGTTAGAAGTATAGCAACTATATATATATATCTACATATAGGAGATCTATCAAGTGAGAGTGCCTTTTTATGTGAGTTAGGGATAAATATTGACCATTATATCTTTCCATGAATGGTCAATATAAAATATAAAATTGAGTAAAACTCCACTTTAGTCCTCAACATTGTATGGTTGAGAATTTTAGTCCCTGAGAATTTAAAACCTCTGTTAGTCCCTGACTTTACAAAGTCATTCATTTTGGTCCTTTTCCACTATTGTTTTGCAAAAACAAGGACTAAAGTGAATGGTGTTTTGTAAGTCTGTTACTAATGGAAGGTTTTTAAACTCTCAAGGACTAAAATGCTTGACACATACAATCACGAGGATTAATTTGGGGGTTTACTCATAAAATTGTGTTAGGTTTTTCAAAAGTCATGTGACATTTTTAAGTGTTTAAATAATTTTTAATCTTAATCATCCATGTATGGTTGTATGACAATGATTTGCACCTCTTATTCTCATAGAAAAACAATTTTCTCATTATATATATATATATATATATATAAGCAGGCTGCTATAAAACAGTTCTAACAGACTGCTAAACACAATGGACATGTGTCATACAGCACACACTAATAGACAACAACAGAGGAATTGTTATTTATGAAATTAAATGCTTGCTTGATTTGCTGAACTAATTAATTTGCTATAACCAGGCTTCCTGGAATAGTGTTTGGGGTTTCAAAGAAAATGCTGACAGAACATAGACGCAATCCAGTGGCAGCCACAGTTGAAAAAGAAGCTGGATGGTTGCTTTTATCATCATTATTGGCTTCTTTACCAAAGGAGGTTTGGACTTATTGATATATGGTTTTTCTTAAGCTATACTTTTTTATGAAACAAAAAAAATGATAAAGGAATTATGTGTAAATTATAACAGGAAATTCCTACATGTTTCATAAGATTTGTTAAGATGAAATCTGAAAATATTATTAGGATAGGAACCTATGATATGTCCCACAATTGATTTAAGCAAAATTCTCATGCCATGGAGTTTTTTCCTTTGCACGCAGGAGCTTGAAGAGGATGTCTTTTGATATTCTTGCTTTATGGGCTAGCCTATTTACTGGGAATCCAGAAATGAAATTAAAAAACTGAAGATTTAATGTCAAGGATATGGTAAGTACATCTTAACATGATCCTGTATCTTTTATGTGATCAAATTGTTTTTAGATTATCTTATTTATTCTCCTATTAATCGAATTCTTCATCCAACGGGTGTTTATCATTGTAATTTATTTTTAATCGAATTCTTCATCCAACGGGTGTTTATCATTGTAATTTATTTTTCAATTTCCTTCCCTAGTGGCAGATCTTAAACTAAAATCTGAAGGGAGCCACAAGTTGTAGTTCTTACTCTTTGATTTGAGTTATTTAGCTAGCAAGGTGGGTGTAAGATATCATAGAATAGCTGGAGTCTCTTTCAGTCCTTTAACTGTACTACCACTTGTACTCCATCTAAAGAGTGTGTGTATATATATATATATGTGTGTGTGGGTGTCTGTGTGTGTGTGTGTCTGTGTGTGTGTGTGGCTGGTTCCACAATGCTTCTCCCTCTCTAACATAATATCTATCATGAGTCATCTAAACCCTAAAACAATTAAAAAGATAAAAAGTTTTGCAGATATTATGAGCTTACCTTGGTGGGAAAATAGTCTCCTTGACAACCTAGGGATGTGCTTGTATAATAAGTAATAAATAATATGGAATTGAGTAATTATTAGTGAAAATAGAAGTGTTTAAAGATTTAAAACATAAAGCTAAATAATATGATAAAATTAACTCCATTCAAAATGTCATTCTAAAACTCCATCAATAATTCATTCAACTAAATCTTTATGTATTTTAGTGACATGACTAGTGATATTTGATTGTAAAGAATTCAGCAAAGTCGAAGATTTTCTGATAATAGGCTTGGTCTCAGGGTCAACTTTGAGTCTAATCATTTTTCTTTGGTATAGGACATGCATATCCAAGAGCTAGTGCTTGAATAGAAGTTGTTTGCTGATGAGACATTGGTGAGTTGAGAGAAATTATAATCTTAAGCTATAGAGATAAGCTTTGGAATCAAATGTATTTTCCTTAAGTATGATTAAGATGTGTATTAGGTATATGAATGTGAATTCGAGAAAACACTGAATTTTTTTAGGAGAAAATTGAGGATCACATCATTCCACAAGTTTCATGGTTTAGTTATCTTGGGTTGGATTTGGATCTTACAGTTTGATGGGGATGTCACACAAGATTAAGGATTGGTAGATGAAATGGTTAACACCTTGGATGTAATTTGTGCTTGCAAAATACATTTCAAATTCAATGGAAAACTCTGCTGAAGAGCTATTGGACCAGTTATACTCTATGGGAGTGAATGCTGGGTAGCAGAGTGCCAAAAAGGACAAAAATTTATGTGTGGGGACGATAGGATTAAACAGGTGTATGAATACACAAGACATACAAGAAAAAGGAAGGAGGAATCTATCCCCTCCTCCCCTGCCCTCCCCAAAAAAAAAATAATGAGATTAGGAACAAATGTATTTGGGAGAAAGTTAGAATAGCAAGTATTATGGAGGGGAGAGGAGGAGCACTAAAACTTTCTTTGCTGTAAATAGTATTACTGAAAAAATTGATTTGAGCCTAATGGTGTTGATCTATGTTGCTTTTGACCCATCTAGTGTGATAAGGCTTGGTTAGTATTGTTTCTGTCATACAGTTCATTTTAAAAGTACTTGTGGAGCACAATGCCCTGGCTTTCTCCTTGATGGTGTCATTTTCCATACCACTACCCTTTGAATAGAGAGAATTTTCTCTTCAATAACCCACTCTGGAGTCCTAAGCTCCCTCCATTGTGAAATATCTCATTTGGGTTATGGTTCTCAATAAGGTAAAACTAAAGATTTACTGCAGTTTCAAATGTTAGGATTAATTCAAAGATGAACTAATTGAAAAGTTAGTTAGGAAGATTAGTTAGAAAATTAGTTGGGGTTTGTTACTCCTAACTAATAGTTAGTTGGGGTTTGTTACTCCTGACTAATTTTTGTTGTTGACTAGCTATATAATCAAGGCTAGTTATAAACATTTTTTTGGGTAATACACTTTCTATCAAATTCAATTCAGTTCATTCATATTATGAGTGATTACTAACATGGTATCAAGAGCCCATTCGAACCTAGACTGTGAGGATTAAGAAAGAGAGCAAATATTGTTGACAGCTATTAACAGAAACCCTTTGAATCTTTTTGTGAAAACTAAAAACCGCGAGTGATTCTTTACTATCTTCCACTACTGAATCTGTGAGTGTGGTGGTTGAGTGGAGTTCTTGGGGAAGCAAGAACGGGCGTAGAAGAACCTGCAGCAGTGAAAGAAAGCAAGATTGAGGAAGGAATAAGGTGCAACATGGCTGGCTCAAGTAGTTTAGTCCCAGGATCCTTACCAGTTTTCGATGGGAAGTTGTTTGATAATTAGAGAGTCAAAATGTTGGCAGTCTTTGGCTTCCAAGATGTGATAGAAATGGTGACAGTTGGGTTTCTAGAGCCTGGAAGGTATGCAACTGAGGAGCAGAGATTGATCTTCAAACAGCAGCAAAAACTGGACAGCAAGGCACGGTTTCTCATCTACCAATGTGTAAATTTAAAGATATTCAACAAGATCTTCAATGCATCCACCTCAAAGGAAGCATGGGAGATTCTAGTGAAAACATATGGTGATGGAGAAAAGAACAAGAAAGTTAAACTGCAAATATTGAGAAGGCAGTATGAAGTTCTTGAAATGGAGGACAGTGAATCCATTGCCAATTATTTTGACAGAATTCAAGAACTGGTCAATGCAATGAGAGCCTGCAAGGAGAAGGTTACAGCAAAATATTGAGGACCTTACCACCAACAACTTTGGATATGAATATGACTTCCGCATTTGGAGGTCCTCTTTTTATTCTTAAGAATGTTTTGTGAGTAGAATGGAGAATAAGGAGTGTATTGATCTTTGCTGCAGAAGTGGGCCTTCATTTTATTGTAGCAGAATGCTTGAATTTTTAGGTTATGGATTTTTTTAATGACTTTCTGTTTAATCATCCTGCTTTTTACCGTTTTTCTATCTTCATATATTATTTTATTATCAGAAAGAAAAAAGGAAAAAAATGCAGAAGTATAACAATTTTTCGTTGAACAAAGTAAAAAGACGAAGTGACAAGGTATCCAGTATCCAAAGTTTTCTTATCATTTAAATTTAAAAAAAGTTAATGTTGTTTAGCACATTTTATTTGTTACATATTTTCACTGTTGAATAATAATTGTGAACTGTGTCTGATTGTGCATGTGTAATTCATTATTTCCTCTTGTATTTTTGTAGTGTATGGTCTGCAGCTGTTCATGCACTCACAGCATTTATAAAATGCTTCATATCTCCTAATGTTGTAAATGGTGGAGTTCTACTTCAACCAGTTCTTGTATACCTTAGTAGGTATAACTTGTTCTTGTACACCCCGCTCTTTTTTTCATTTATTATGGCTGTGACTTGTTCTTGTATACCTCCTCTTTATAGTAATTCCTAATCTGTGTGGGAAGCAGTGCCTTATCATACGTATCAGCATTAAGAGTCAAGGAACTGTCATATGTAAAGCCTGCAGTGGACATATTCGGTCATCAAAACTTTAATAGCTTACCAATCTCTTCCTGATCCCATGTCATTTAAAAATGACCATCCTCAGATTATTCAACTATGTACATTTCCATTCAGGTAGTGTTTACACTGTATCTGTCTTTTAATATTTTGACTTGAGGTTGAATGTCATTTGTTGATACTTTAAAAAAAGATATTCTAATTCTATCTTGTCCGTGAAGTAATGGTCCCTTTAAATGTCATGTAAGCAATGTTTTGGTATTGTGGAAAAATATGTAAAAATGCAATTATAATGTTTTTCTCTTTTCTAGTTTTGTTGATGTCATTTTCAAGAATAAAAAATAATTTCTTGAGGAATTGAAGATATTACAATGAGTTTGAGGTAAGGAATAGTCCTTAACAAAGTCAAAACCCAAAACAACAAATAAAAAAAAAAAAACTACCCTATCCCTCAACGTTTTTGTGTGGAAACACCCTTTACAAATACCATATGCTTACACAAATAAAAGTCAAAAGCCTATTCTTATCCTAGATCAATTGTTGTTCCATAGAAAACTTTTTTAAAAAAACAAGTGTTATGCTCCAACCATATACACCACATTGTAGTGTAGACTACACATTGCGACAGGACTTTAGGCCTCTTTACTTCACCAAAACCATTAAAGCTAATCATTAAAAAATAGTAGAACAATTTAAGAAGAGATGAGAAATTGAATATCAATTGGAACTGCACAGAGAAATTAGACTGTATGTGAAAGTGAATGTCATGTTAGCTGAATAAATTATGAAATATCTTTAAAACATAGAAGAAATTGTGCTAAATTGTGATTATTGGTATACTTTGGTGAAAGTTGGTTCTAAAAATGTTAAATGATTTTTCTTTTTGCATTTATTTCATGTCCATAACAATTGATTAACTGTTAAATCTTTATCAATTGATCTGAGTATTTATTGTTGCTTGTTTGAATAAGATATGCTTCAGAATGTGAAGAAAGTTCGTGCTTGAGGTTGCTCTTAGACAAGAGAGATGCATGGTTGGGTCCATGGATTCCTGGAAGGTTTCTGTCTGGCTTTATGCAATTAAGCTTTGTTGTATCTTTTCTTACTTACTAGAGTAAATTAAAATGAACCCTTGATGTCAGATAAAATTATTTAAGATCTCCATCTTGTTTGCAAAGTTAAAAAATCCCCTTTAATTGCAAGAACCATGTAATATGTTGTGTTAGGTTCCACCAATTTACTCTTGGAGTATATGAAGCTGTTCAAGGTAGAATAAAACATGTTGGTTTTTCTTGCCTGTATCCACTCTACATTTCTCTCTTCTTCATCCTATCACTGTTAGTGGCTTTTGAAAGAAGTTATTTGATTTTCTGAGTAAGATCTTTTTCTGTTATTTGGTGCAAATTGCAAATTTGGAGTGGAAAAGTTTGATTGCAGTTGCTCAGTACAATACTCTTGACAGAGGAACCAGAGTCATGTAGTGTCCACCTAATATAGTTATGAGACTATTAATAATGTTTTACCTAACTGCCAATCCTCTCTTTACCAGGGATAGCTTGTTCATGAAATTATGCTCATAACTTTCTCGTTTTATTTTTCCAATCTTTAATTTTCAGAGCCCCTTTTCACCAAAATGACAAAGCATGTGTCAGTTACACTTATATTTCCTTGCAAACTTGTTTTTGTTACTTTTGAACTTATACTTGTAACTTTAGCCCAACTTGTAATATCTTCAATGTTTCTAGAGCACTTGTAAAGAAAATGTCACATCACATATTTTTAACTTGAGAAGCCTAGTGGTACTCTCTTTTCTTCCATTTTAGGCTTTACAGGAGTTTTTGTGCTGCTTCAATGTATTTTGTTTTTTTCTCCTAATAAAATATTTTTATCCAAAAATATATAAAGAAAATTTGTATAGCATCTGTATTTCTTCCGTCTTTCAATCCTTTGTTTTTTCCTATGCTACTAACTGTATCACAAAACATTAGATGCCTCTGTCAACTGACATAAGAAGGTGATCTGTATTCCTACTTCTCTCTCTGTTAACCATGTCTGATGATTCTGTACCAAAATACTGGGTTTTGTATTCAATAGAATTTCAATGTATGAAATTTTCCATTCCTTTGCAACAGCAACTGATACAAATTAAAACTTAGTGGCAAATTATGGGAATGGAATTTAGTGATATCATCAACTATGTTAATATTTCTGTTATTTATTTATGATGTTTCATAGGTGAGGCTAATATTATATAGAATGTTAGATTGGTCAGCATTATTTTTAAAACAAGTGGAGAGGTCCTTTTTAGGTGTCTCCTTTCCTTCTTCGCTCCTAACTTTTCTTTCTATGAAAAAAGGGATTGGTTTGAAGATGAGCTTCGAGTTTTCAAGGAGGAAAAGATGGTCTTATGCCCTGCGTATGGGAGAATGAAATTTCTAGCTTTCCTCAGGTATTGGTTCTATTGAGAATATAATTAATATGCAGTTAACAATATACAAAAAATTATTTAATGGGTTAACTGTATATTGACCCAACTGGTCATTTGTCTCTAACTTCTTTAAGATCAGAAATATTTTTGCCTGGAATTCCTAAAATGTAATTTTCCATTATTTTGTTTAGATAATCTTTTCATTTTTTGCTTTTATAAGTCTATACTGTGGTTTTTACCTGTACCATTTTGCCTTGATATATTATCAAGTAATTATTGGAAAATAATTTCTTTTTGTCTGACAAGCTTTTTGAAGGTTCTGAAATCAAAAAAAGCAGAAACATTATTGAGTAGAAGCTGGGAATTAGAAAATTATTTTTTTGGCATTTGTCTGTGATGGAGGCCTTGTGTTTTATTGCACAAATACTGATAGGAAACTCTGAACAAGCTGAGTAAAAGGAAAATAAATGTGATTTTTATTGATTTAATGAAAATTCAAAAGAAACAAGGATATAGAATCCTCCTCCGGAGGGTTTCCCGTTTTACAAACCGAGCACTTGTTAATTCTCTCCAAATACAATAACTTGACTGTCTCCTTTCCACTATTTTTCCCTTAATTTGTTTATTTGAATGTCTGTTAACTAACTGCTATAACTAATTCTGATTTACTTTGACTCTCCTTTATTGTACCCTATGATGAACATTCATATGTTTGCATTTTCCTCAAAATGCTTAAACCTTCAATTTTTTCTGTTTTCTTTTTAGAATAGGATGGGACAAGTAAGAAAGTGAAAGCTGTGGTGAAAGTGCATGTTCAGTTTAATTTTTTTATATTTATTTCATTTTCCCATTTCTATTGGAAAATGACTGAGTGTCCTGGGTTTTGTCCAGCTGTTCCTTTGCGAAATCTAAGACTCCCTATAAAAGCTGCCTTTTTGGGTTACAGTTCATATTCAGATTGAGATTTGTGTTCTTTTTACAAGTTCAAAGGCCTCACGAAGCACCCATTCCAAGTTAGAGGTGTTCATGGATTGAATTAGATTGGTTTTAGGGAGAAAATCATTTGATCTAATCACATCAGATTTCTTATTTTATCTTCCAATATTTGGTCCTAAATTTACATATGATCCAATCCAACTAATAAAAATGGTATATATTGGATCAATTTCCACTGTGTTTCATTGTTTTAGGAAATAGTAAATAAACCTTGGAATACACAATAAATATATAAAAAATTAACTGAAAGTACATTCAATTGCTACAAGCTTAAAATTAATATATATCGTTTTTAAATTGAAATCAATAAACAAACCTGGATTTTTAAGCTCGTCTGCTTTTGTTATAATTTATTTTCTGACCTTGTTTAAAGATATCTTATTTTAATTTGTTCCTTCTACTTTTTTTTATATTAAAACTTGTTTTTTCAATATAAAACATGTAATTTATTTAATAGAAAGGAATAGGAGGTTAAGAAATAAATTTTAATCTAAATTTATTAAAAAATATTATAATAATAAGAGGGAATTTAGATAATAAGACTATGGAGAAAATAAATTAGTATGGGAATTTCACAAAATATATACTTGTACAAATATGAGTAGTATGGTAATTTTATAAATAAAATTATATATGTAATGTAAGTATTAGTTTGGTTTGGGTTGAAATGAATCAATTTTCAAAATTAGAACCAAAATCTAATCTAATCTAATCTAGTTTGGTTTGGTTTAGTTGATTTTTGCTTTTCAATTTGGTTTTATGTTTTGCATTGAATTGGTTTGGTTTATAAACACCTCCTAATAGAATTGATTGGAATAATTTCACATGTGAAATACATCTAGCCTTGGTTTGAATTAGAATTCTAAAATTATTGTAAATAGTTCCTATATATTATTAGCCTTGTAAATTGTTTCATTCTGTGTTTGTATGAGTATGCATGTTAGTAATATGTGTGTATATGTATTATTGAGTGTCATTTTTGCTCATGCAATAATATTTTATCTCTAAACTCTATAGTATTAGAGCCACCCTTCCCACCAAGCCCCAACTAGTAGTGCCCCAAACAGCTCCCACCTCCTGCTGCCACCGAGTATTGTGGGGTCTTTATTGAGATTATCTTAGTCTCATGAGAAGAAACAAACATATCCATAAACTAGTGGTTATGATGTTGATGGTCTTACTGAGCTTAGCCACTAGCTATGGCTCAATGCATGCTTTTTATTGATGATATAATCCAAATGAGAGTTGAGAGGAATGAAAAGGTTAAATAGAGTTGTGGACATAAGCTCTGAATCATGTGGTTTTTTGATACAGTAGAAGTAAAACAGCAGTATACTGATGCAAGATCAGCAAAACCCACACTAACATTGGCTTGGAATTGAAGTTTGTACCGCATCACAATCACATAGTTTAGGTATTTTGAATATATCTGGCTGGATGGATGAAATGGAGAAATGCTTTAAATAAATTGAGGAAGGGAATACTGTTAACTGTATATTGTACAATTTATGTTAGAATTACTTTAGGTTTAAATAAATTTTGATTTGTTGATCCAACTCATTTATAGTCTTTCCCATGCTGTCTTATTATTATTGGATGGATTTATACTTCATTAACAACTTAATTTTAACCTTGAAGCCGAGACAATAAGCAAGACGCTGGTGAATCGATGCTTCTATTTTTTGGGATCATATTTATTTTCAGGTAGTTCATCACACATCCTCAGCATATTGTTGTAGAATTCAGAGAGTGGTTGTTAGTATTGTTGACATCAGTTAGTGTTTTATATCTCAGGATAGTGATGGCATGCTCTCCCTTCTGGGCATTATTGAGCAGTGGCTTGAAAGCTGGGAAAAACAACATTGGCGCAAAGCTAGTCTTACCAATATCTGTGTGGGATTACTTGCTGGCTTTAAGGTCCTCTTCATCCTTCTATTGGTAATATCAAAGTACTTGTGTGGATCGCACTTAACATAATGTTTTTATTATCTTTTCCCAGGCATTGCCTCGACCACAAACATTAGGACAAGAGATTTTGGGTTTAGCACAACCTATTTTTCTGGTAGAAATCTTTCAATACACATAGAAAACGTAAATGCATGTAGTATCTTTGAAAATATAAAAGTATTCAATACTTTTCTTCCTTTAATAAGTAGGAGGAGGATTTAGAATTATTCTTCAATTATTTTTAACACCAATTGTTGTTACTTTGTGTTTTCTTTTGTTAAAGTTATTTATAGTATGTTGTTTGTTGAATTTGAATGAAAGGGTATTTTGGCGGAGGGACATTTGTGTATCGCAGCGCAGAGCATCATCTGAAAGTCTTGGATATTTAGCTCGATTTGGAAACTATATCTTCACTGCAAGAATGGCAAGTTCCTTCAGTCTGCTTTTCAAGATACATGTTCTTCACTGTTTGTTGTAACTATGATTTATATGAGAACCTCCTCTTTGTATAGGGAGCATATTATGTGAGAACTTGAGAAATGAGAACAACTATTCATTGAGAGTTTAGATTAAATTTGAATAAAAAAGCAATCTTAACTTGCATGTATGGTTTATATGAGCAAGATTAGATGTTTTCATTTCTAGCGTTTCTCACTTGACACACACACATAGCTTCTAAATTTTGTCTCAGCTAATTAATGTTTTCATTTCTGATTGTCCTTTCATTAATGATGGTGGCAAGCAGACTAGATCACTACTAGGTGACTCTAAATGCAACTGATCCCAACTATACTGATCAATTGTTTTGGCACTTGGCTGCATTCATCGCAGGTCCTTTTTATAAACCAGTCAATACTTACTAGTTTACATGTTTATTTTATCAGTTTTTTTTAATTCCTGAAGATATCATCATTTAATTCTGAATCACTGATGAGTTTTGATTTGTTTGAGCTGTGTTTGTTTGTACTTGAGCACAAATTCTTTTTTTAAGGTTTTAAGAGTATAAAATCTATTATGCTGGGTTTTTGAATGTGTTGGACTAAAAATAAAGGATTATTAATTGTTTTTTTTTATGATAAAAGACAGTTAGAAAGTTGATATAAAGAGAGGAGGAAGAAAATCTCCACAAGAACAAAAATGAAAAGAAAATCACAACGAAACTTGTTTTTGAAAGAGAGAATACGAGACATGAG
This sequence comes from Mucuna pruriens, assembly GCA_025330945.1. Lineage (NCBI taxonomy): Eukaryota > Viridiplantae > Streptophyta > Magnoliopsida > Fabales > Fabaceae > Mucuna > Mucuna pruriens. The sequence goes on from JAENHJ010000416.1 coordinate 50,456, forward strand.
ATTGATTTTGTATGTTTAAATTACTATGCGGGGTATACATTATTACATTTATATTAGAATCATAAAATACAAGGCTAATTACATAATTACAAGAATATATAGTTATTCTAATGAACATATTGATAAAACATGGTATTTTATTAGAAAGAATAGAGAAGTAATCCCCACTTTACAGAAAAGAATACTGTAGAACTTCAAGGGTCTGCACCTCTAATGCCTAAAAGCATTACTTTTCTCATGACAAGATAAAATCCTCTCAATCCCTTCTTCCTATTTATATCAGCTACTGGTCTAACGCTTTTAACGGCCTAATCATTTGCAGGCCCATTCCCTTCTTTTCTAACATAACCCTTTGTATTTCTTTGACTACCTAATTACAAACATAATTACTTATTAACCTATCAATACTCCCCTACATTCACCTCGCCCTCAAGGTGAAACATTAACCTAGTTGTTTGAAGCAGAATGTCCAAGCCAACCAGAACACTTCAGCTCAAAATAGCCTTTAATTTCATGTGGGACAAACACAAAAATGTGAATTTCCCCATGCTCCTCTAGTGCTCTGTTTTCTGCAGTACTTTTTATCTATGAAATAGAGCATCAAACCCTCTATAGTTATATCGAGAAAATCACATGGCTCTTGGCAAACTGCACTGCTGCACATTGAAGTTGCAGCTGAGGATATCAATAATATCCTCCAATCTTATTGTGCTTCTGTAGTGGGTTGATGGTACTAACCAAACTCGCCAAAACTCTACTGTTTCCTTCTCAGCTTAGTCCTTGGTCCTCCTTTTTGTGTCAAACATAGGCTTCCTCTAATTTTTCTTCCTTGCAACCCAGAAATGGATCTATCTCTGCAACATCTCTACCACTTCGATTCTTTGATCTCAAGAACTTCATTCTTGCCTCTGTTTTCTGATTCTTGTCCAATGTTGTTAGGTTGCTCCCAATTTTTGTACCTTTATTGAATTCCTTTCTTATGCTTGGAGCAGCTGGTTCTGTTCTCTCCAATTCTTCATCTTTATTATGTTTTCTTGCTGTCTTAATCAGCTTCTGTCTTCTGCTCCATTGGTTCTTGGCTTTCGCCTTTAACTAAATCTCTGCATCTGTTTTCTTGCTTCCCAGTTTCTAAATATTGAAGATAAACCCCAGTTCTGGTTGGAACATCTTGAGCACAGCCTTCTCAAAGGAAAATGTGGCATTTTGTTGGTCTTCTTCCATGAAAAACCACCTGAGCTTCTCCTCCCAATGCCATCCAAAACCCATGATAGCTTCTCCTCCTCAAGCACTCCAAAAAAAAATACTAATCTAAATTGATCAGCCACCAGTCCCATCAAATCTTGGAATCACCCTTCCATCAATTTTTTGAATCATTTTCATTAATCCCACAGCTCCAAAATTGGAGCTCTGATGCCAGTTGATAAAAACCTAGTATTTTATTAGAAAGAATAGAGAAGAAATCTCCACTTTATAGAAAAAAGAATACTGCAAAACTTCAGAGAGTTTGCACCTCCTAATGCCCAAATGCCCCACTTTCCAATGACAGGATAAAATCCCTCTCAACCCTCTCTCTTCTATATAGCTACTCGGTCTAACCCTTAATGGGCCTAATCATTTACAGGCTCATTCCCCTTCTTTCTTAACAACCCTTTGTATTTCTTTTGACTAACTAATTACAAACATAACTACTTATTAACCTATCACATATACATAACATCTAATAGGACAAGTGAGAAAAGTTAAGGATACCCAAGCAGGACTCAAATTCAGAACATTCCCTATTATTTCAAGTTAATAAGATGGAGATTCCATAACAATATGAATATTGAATACTACAAAATTTTGGGTAGAAGAAATAATTAATAACACATTGTAAGTTAGTCGATTAGCAATTGAGATGTAATAAAAGGAAAAGGTGGTTAATATGAACAAAAATAGTGCAAATGAGAAAGTTTACACTTTACAGTAGTTTTAGGGAATATGTTTTCCAGTTTGCGGAGAGTGTGAGACGATTTAATACATTCGAGTATTAGATTATGAGAAACCATTGGTTGGTAAAGGGCTTACCGATGGTTGAACCCTTTTTTGTTGCCTTGTTCTTGTACTTCTATAATCCCAGCTTAGATATTTGGCTGAGTAGATCTAATAACTATTTCAAACTTACATGACTGATTATATGTTTCATTTCCTTTTCCTATTTCTATAGGGTCAATTTATTTTTATAAATCAGGCACTCTGTCGAGTCTACAACATTATCATCTTTCTCTCTATATAAGTTTTGACAGTTCTTTTCTTATATATATTGACTGCAGTGCAGGAGGGATTCTTTGTCAACTTTAGTGCCTGCAACAGTGGAGGCTCTATCTCCTCACTGGCTAAAAAGTTTGGTAGCTAATCTGGAGTTTGGTCCATGCATGGGCTTCTTTAACTATTGAAGCTGCTGGTTTGTCCTTTGTTTCTCATGTCCAGGTATTCCCATTTTATGTGTAAACATCTTCAGTTTGACAGTATATTTCTGATTTTTTCTCCCACAAATAGAACTGATGATCTGTCTGACAGAATGATTGCAGCATGAAGAGCTTTTCCCCTTGTTTTAATGTGATAATATTTATTAAGGACCAAATTAACTCTTAGTACCGTAAAATGTCACTGATTGATTCATATAGAGCCATCCAGTCTTTTTTTTTTTTTTTTAAATTCTTATTAATTATTACAATAACCATGCTCCACTACAGTAAACTCTTTTTTATGATATATGCACATTTACAATTTAACATGAATGAGAAAATTGCTTGCCAATGTTTTACCAATAAAAAGAACTGAGTTTTAGTTCTTTGTTTTGTTACTAAGGCATATCGCTCCTTAGTTGCCACCTGCCTTTGAATTTGTAATAGAAGTTCATTTTCTGCATCCATTCTTCTTGTATCTTTTTGATCTATCTTTTTTGCACCCAAAATATGAAGAGAATAGTGTGTTTGGATTGGGGAAAGTGAAGGAATGGAATTTTGATATGTTCTCTGGTTGTATTTGTTAACCTAGAATGGAAATGAAATGGACTCCTTCCCATCAAAACCTCAATTTTATTTCCTCCCTATGGGACAGGGGGGGAATATGATATGATTGAACTAAAATATGTTCCATTCCATCATGATATATCAAACAAGGGAGTGGTAATTTTTTTCCATTCCACTTACTATTAGATATCAAACATAGAGAAAATTCCCAGATTTTATTTGTTAACCAGATTGATGTACCTCATTTTTTGTGTTATATAATTTTCTTATTAGACATCATCATGTGATTCCTCTAATTCTCTTCACAGGCGAATTCTTTCTCTGGCTATGGACATTCTTTACCGATGAAAATGGTTTAGTAGACATTCAGCAGGGAGTTGGCCTTTATAAATGCTATAGTTACTGTTCTTGACCTGAGCTTGCCCCAGGAAGCATCTTTTTTCTCATCACGTCTAAGGTGAATTGTTTTAGTATTTTTTAATAAAATAGGGACCTTATTAAGAAAGAGAAGATAATTACATAAAGAATTTGGAAAAAGTGTCCTCCTTAATGTAAAAGGTAAGCCTACAAATGAGAAAAAAAAAAAAAACAATGAAGTAAAGCTACAAATTCCTCGGCATGTCTGTTTGAAAGCTCCTTAAAAACCCCAAGCTTTTTACAAATAAAATTCAAACACCTAATCTTGTAGACTTGTACTAAAATCAGCTGCTGTGTTGAAGATGCTTCCTTAAATATAGAGAGTTGCATTCTTTAAATGTTTACTTCATACAGTATTTTTCTTTCCAGTCTGCCATTGCTGAGATTAGCTGCCAAGAAACTTCAACTATGCTCGAGTATGTTTCTGATTACACCTGTTATCATATAATTGACATTTTCTTGTGGCCATCTTATCTTTGGCTTTGGAGAGTAGTAATTTTCAGTCCAGTTGTTGTCTTTATTGATGATTATCAAAATTTTACTTGTTCTTATCGCAGGCACGAGTCGGTACAACAACTTGTTCTCTTTTTTTGCACCCTCAAGCTGTTTCTGTACACCCCATGTGCAGAGTCTTCTCTCTACTTTGTCATCAAGACAGGTCGCTTCTTCCTATATATTTTTCATCAGAGAAGAAGGCGTCTACCTTTCTGTTCAGTCTTTTTTTTTTCTAAATGCAGCCAACTTTACGGCATCTTGCTGTGTCTACTCTAAGGCATCTAATTGAGAAAGATCCAGTTGGTTCCTCATCTCAATGTGACTTTCAATATAGATATATTAGCGTGTCAGATTTTTGTGCTGAGAGCTGATTTTTAATCTTTACAGGCTTCCGTTATTGTTGAGCAGATTGAAGATAACTTGTTCTTTATGCTGGATGAGGAAACTGATTCTGAGTATGTATATATAGAGAGCTTTCTTACCCTTTCATGCTGATTAGTTCTGAGGTTAAGCTCAAACACCTTATCATTAGTTTCGTGAAATTATTTTTAGGTAATTGCCTATGCATTGTATTATCTTGCTTCTTTATTTTTAAATAAGAATTTATATTAGAGGCAAAATGATGTCAGAAGGTATATCTTAAAATTTGGTTTTGGGCCTAACCCTAACCCCAAAAGTTAGCTCATAAGGTGAAGGTTAGCAATACGTAACTGAACGAAGGCTACCGA
>JAENHJ010000417.1:0-160849 GCA_025330945.1 Mucuna pruriens
CCAAGCAAGTCGTCTCGGCCCGTTGACTTGCAGCCAGCGACCAGTGGCCCAAATGTATTGACCACATCAGCTATCAGCTTGGAGGCCACCTCAATGCCAATTCATCCGCCATGTCACTCTAGGAAATCCGCCATGTCACGTGAAAAGATGCATAGGGGTAGAATCGGACATTCACTATAATTCAATTAGGATTCGTTAGGATTAGCTAATCATAGCTCGTGTATATATAGGAGGGCAGTGCCTTTGTTTAGTCTTTTTGAATTCCTCTTTTCACACAACATTTTACTCCATTTTCGTCCGCTCTCTCCATTTACGGTGGTACACGGTGTTGCAGCGGTGCTTCTCTCGATTGAGGAAGTGCAGGTCTAAGGGCGGAAGCTGGATGTTTACGAGGGCCGATCAGACTATTGACGCACTCGGTGGAACCGATCCCCAGGCAGGCTAACGGAGGTGAACCACCACCATCAACCTTAGCGTCGTTGAGGAAGATGGAGCCATCAATTCGGACCACTGTATTTGTATTTTATTTCTGTTAATTGATTTTGTTGCATTTCATATCTCGTTCCCTTCCTCTACTTTATTCACGTTGAATCGCGATTGCGATTTAGCGTGAACAATGTTAAGCTAAGCCGATTGGAACTGGTTTAACTAATCCATGAGTAATCACTTAACGATTGTTGAATGAGAACCTAAAATCAGCTCTGAACTTAATCCTGTCAGACTGATGAGGTAGCGATTGCATAAATCCTCGGTACTGGTGCACCTGCAAGCTGCATTGGTGCTTCTCTCTCGATTGAGGAAGCAGGTCTAAGATCGAAGCGGACGCTACTGCAGGGGACCCGATCAGACTACTGGACGCACTTGTGAACTGATCCTCAGCGGCTAGGCTAATTTGAGTAGAACCACCACCATCAACCTTAAGCGATCTGAGGAAGATGGCTTCATCCTAATTCGAACGACCACTGTATTTGTATTTTTTTTCGTTAATTGATTTCGCTCTGCATTTCATATCTCTGTTCTCCTTCCTCTACTTTAATTCACGTTGAATCTGCGATTGCAATTTAACTGTGAACAATGTTGTTGTTCGATTGGAACTGGTTTAACTAATTCAAAGTAGGTAATCACTTAACGATCGTTGAACGAGAACCTAAAATCAACTCCGAACTTAATCCCTGTCAACTGATGAGGTAAGCGATTGCATAAATCCTCGGTGATGACAATGGACTAATCCTCTTGGCGATTGCCATATGACTACCCAAGGCTGATATGGACTATGAACGGAGAGATGGAACCTGGGACTGGACTTAATTAATGGAACTAATCTGAATACAGTTATATAATAATAATAGATAAGTAGTAACAGTAGTATACATTCACTGCATTCATAGTCTTAGTTTATTTTCTGCTTACTTGCATTCAAACCCCGTTTATGCTTTCTTTTACTGTTTTCTGGTTGAGACAGAGGTAGTCCCCCTGTAGCGTCAATCAGACTTCAGTAGAGACCAAGCAGGATAGTCTCGCCGAGACCATCTGCATTTAGTCTCGCCGAGTATGACTAAACTACAACCGAGGAGAGTCAACACTTCACATCTCAGATTCTGCATTGTTTAACTTGACACTAAATCACAATTGAGCACACTGTGTCCTTGAGAAGAATGACCTAGGTTGACTATACTATAGTTATTTTAGTTATTTGATAAGCGTAAAACGACTGTAAAAAACGCCTATCATCAAATTGGCGCCGTTCGGGGACACAAGTTCTTTTTGTGTAATTGTGTGCCAAGTTAAGTAAAAAGTCGAATCCTGAGTCTGTGAAGTGTAAGTCAGTCTTGAGTATCTTGAATTTGTCTATGTTTGTCTGGTATTTCTGGATCCTGAATAAAAAGCATGCCCTATATCAATAATTTTTTCTGTGTAAAACCATTTTGTAGTACTTAGAGGTAGCATTTTGTTTGCATACATTACTGCATCTTTCTTTTTTTTGCATAATCTGCATGATGCATGACTAGGAGTAGTCTTGATCATTGACTGTTTTTGACCCAGAAATAGAGTTAACCTTACGAGATTACTTGAAAATTAGGAACACTGTAGTAAATAGTAGTGCTGATATAGAATCTGTAGCTAATTCTAACCAGCTTTGATGCGATAATCTTGTGTCTAGTTCTGACGTTTTGCAGAATCAGGACGAATGGAGAATAACGATAGGACGTTGAAGGAGTTAGCTACTCCAAACGTGGTGTATCAACCCTGGTGCATCCAATACCCACAGCTGGAGCCAGCTCAAACATATGAGTTGAAATCTGGTCTTATACACCTGTTGCCCAAATTTCATGGTCTTGCGGGGAGAAGACCCACAAGCACCTGAAAGAGTTCCATGTGGTCTGCTTTCTACCATGAGGCCCGCAGGGGATATCGGAGGACTATATCAAGATGAAGGCATTCCCATTCTCCCTGGATGGGGCAGCAAAGGATTGGCTGTACCTTGACCGGCCCTTTTCAACACCTGGGGGAGACATGAAGCGTGCATTCTGGAGAAGTTCTTTCGGCATCCAGAACTGCGACCATCAGAAAAGAGATATGTGGGATAAGGCAGCATACAGGTGAAATATTACATGAATCTTTGGGAGAGGTTTAATAAACTCTGCGCCACCTGTCCACATCATCGATCAGCGTTTCTGCTGATCCAATATTTCTATGAAGGACTATCTCTAATGGACAGGAGTATGATAGATGCAGCTAGCGGTGGAGCTTTGATGGACAAGACACCAGCAGCAGCAAGGCACCTGATTTCCAACATGGCTGGTAATACACAGCAGTTCGGAATCGGAGAGGGCCGAGTCAATCGGATGGTGAATGAAATCGGTGCAGCTTCCAATCAGAGGTTGGAGAATCAGCTGACCGAGTTGACATCATTGGTGAGACAGCTTGCTATTGGACAACACCAACCCACCATGGCAGCAAAATTATGTGGCATATGTACTTCCGTGGAGCACCCTAATCGATATGTGCCCCATTTCTCCAAGAAACCGAGTGGAATACCAAAGAAAATGTTGGAGCCATAGGTGGATTTCAGACGGGAAAAGCGGTATCGAGAATCGGGCGTTTGATAACCAGCAGCATGGGAGACAACCATTTCGGCCAGGACCGAATCAAGGGCCATATGCAACCCAACAATTCGGATCCAGGAACACTTATCGCCGACAAGCGGGTTATCAACAACCGACTCAGCAATACCCAGCACCACCTTTTCAGCAACAACAACAACAGCAGAGAGTGCCTACTCAAGGCAACTCTCCATCTCTGGAGGACCTAATGAAGCAACTTGCAACCAATAATCTGGAGTTCCAACAATCTGTGAGCTCCAGCAATTTACAGTTCCAGCAGAACATGACTGCCACCATCCAGGACCTCAAAACGCAAATTGGTCAGCTAGCTAACACAGTGAGCCAACTTCAGTCGGCAGGATCTAGCAATCTCCCCTCTCAAAGCATTCCAAATCCGAGAGGTAACGCCAGTGTAGTCACTCTCCGAAGTGGAAAAGAACTACCTCAACCTACACTGCAGCAGATGCGAGATCACTAGAAGCCGACTCAGAGCATAATGCCGACCTACGTCTCGGCGGGAAAAAGCTGTTCCATTGCCATTTCCATCTCGGCCCACTTCAGCAAGAAAGCTAGAGTCGGATGACGAGTTCTTTGAAGATGTTCCGTAAGGTGGAAATCAACATTCCACTCCTTGATGCCATCAAGCAAGTTCCCAATGCGCAAAGTTCCTCAAGGAACTCTGTGTGCACAAGCGGAAGAAGATAAAAGGAAGTGTGGAGGTTGGAGGTGTGGTGTCGGCCTTAACTAAGAACGAAACTTCCACCACAGGGACAGCAACACTGCCAAAGAAATGCAGAGATCCTGGAATCTTTTCTGTTCCATGCACCATTGGTGAATGCACTTTTTGCCGATGCCATGCTGGATTTGGGAGCCTCAATCAATGTCATGCCGGCATCAATCTACAGTGTCCCCGAATTTGGAGATTTAGAACCAACAGGGATGACCATTCAACTTGCTAACAGGAGTATTGTCCAGCCCCTAGGTGTTCTTGAGGATGTTCTCGTCCAAGTTAATGAGCTAATTTTTCCAGCTGACTTTTATGTTCTTAACATGGAGGATGAGACAGCCGGAAAAGAATCAACTTTAATTTTGGGAAGACCATTCTTGATGACGGCACGAACAAAGATTGATGTATACTCTGGGACTCTCTCAATGGAATTCGGTGACACTCTGGTGCAATTCAATATTTTCGAAGCTATGAAGCACCCCACCGAAGACCATTCCCTCCTTGGCATTGACCTTATTGAAGAACTGGTTGAAGAATATCTTCAACTAGACAGCTGCAGCAAGCATGGAAGATTTTGCTGAAATTACTGATATTATCAGTTGCTTAGGAATCTATGAAGAAGCCGACAGTAAAAAAAGTACATACCCTCTCCAGCTCCGAGGACGAATATAATGACATCGCTGACTTGGAATTCAAAGCCGAATTATTCAAAACAATGAACCAAGCATGCAATCAGACAAACCCCGGAGTGCTCGAGAGAAAGTGAAGAGGCTGAAGTTGCCGAAACTAACCAATACTTATTTGCACAGCTGGCAACAATCTTTTCAGCCGCAACCGAGTCGGCCAGAGAAGGCCGAGTCAATGAAGGAGCCATAGTCAACTCGGCCAAAGAAACCAAGGCCAACAAGCCCACCGAGATCATTTCGCCAAAGTGCACTCAACTCACACCGTGGAAAACACGATGTTCCATCCAGATCCGACTCGGAAAGGACAACTCGAAGCCAAGGCCGACTCCACTCCCCACGTTGATCGAGCCCATGAAGTCAAGCCGGCCGGCTAAAGCAATCAAAGGCGAATCATGTCGGCACACCTGGTGCCGAATCAAGACCAAGTCGGCCAGTCAGATCCAAATTCAGATATTGACAAATCTCCATTGCCACCACCACCCATAGAACTAAAACCATTGCCGAGTCACTTAAAATACGCCTACTTGGACAAAGAACAGCAACTCCCGGTTATTATTGCTAGCAATCTCAACCAAGAGCAAGAAGAAAAGTTGTTGGAGGTCCTAAGGCAGCATAAGAAGGCAATAGGGTGGAAACTTTCTGACCTTCCTGGCATAAACCCTCCATCTGCATGCATAAAATATTAATGGAGGAGAGATCAAGCCCATAAGGCAGCAGCAAAGAAGACTGAATCCGACACTCCTGGACGTGGTTAAGAAAGAAGTCACAAAGCTCCTTGCAGCAGGGATCATCTACCCCATCTCGGATAGCCAATGGGTGAGCCCTGTGCAAGTGGTGCCAAAGAAGTCCGGGCTGACTATCACGAAAAACCAGCAGAATGAGCTGGTACCAACAAGGATTCAGAACAACTGGCGAGTGTGCATTGATTATAGAAGATTAAACCAAGCAACTCGCAAGGATCACTTCCCTCTGCCTTTCATTGATCAAATGCTTGAAAAATTGGCAGGGAGATCCCATTACTGTTTTCTTGATGGATTCTCAGGCTACATGCAGATACGTATTGCACCTGAAGATCAGCATAAGACGACCTTTACCTGCCCATTTGGTACCTTTGCGTATACACGCATGCATGCCATTCGGCCTGTGCAATGCGCCGAGTACATTCAACGTTGCATGATGAGTATCTTCTCGGACTTGCTACAGGACTGCATGGAGGTCTTCATGGATGATTTTACCGTATATGCTGACTCATTTGATGCATGCCTGAATAATCTGTCAAGGGTGTTGAAAAGATGCATTGACACAAACCTCGTGCTCAATTTTGAAAAATGTCACTTCATGGTGACTGAAGGAATAGTATTGGGTCATCGGTATCCAATAGAGGCATCGAAGTAGATAAAGCCAAGATAGACATCATATCTTCCCTTCCAAACCCCCTCTTCTGTGAGGAGGTTCGCTCATTTTTAGGACACGCATGAGGCTTCTATAGAAGATTCATAAAAACTTCAGCAAACTTGCCTTGCCTCTGTCCAAGCTGCTACAGAAGGGCGTGGAATTCAACTTTGATCAACACCGTATCGAAGCATTTCAGGAGTTGAAGACTAGACTCACGCCCGCTCTCCCATTCTGCAAGCACCAAACTGGGACCTGCCATTCGAATTAATGTGTGATGCATCCAACTCGGCATTAGGAGCTGTTCTCGGCCAAAGAACTGAGTCGGCCTCCCAAGTGCGGGTAATTGCTTATGCATCACGAACTATGGACTCGGCCCAGCGGAATTACACAACAACCGAGAAGGAACTATTGGCAATTGTGTTTGCCCTGGACAAGTTCCGCCCATACCTTCTCGGCACTAGAATAATTGTGTTCTTTGATCATGCGGCCTTGAGATACTTGTTGAAGAAGCCGGATGCCAAGCCGAGATTGATTCGGTGGATGCTTCTCCTTCAAGAATTCAACATTGAAATCAGAGATAAAAGAGGTGCGGAGAACTCTGTAGCAGACCACCTAAGCAGAATCCAAAAAGAAAGTGAACCGATGCCTATCCGAGATGAATTTCCAGATGAGCACCTTATGCACATAAAAACGTCTTCACCATGGTTTGCTGACATTTGTAATTTTGTGGCAACATCTCAGTTCCCACCGTGAGGCATCTCGGTTTGTACAAGGATAAAATCCAAAGCGATGCCAAGTACTACATTTAGGATGATCCCTACCTTTGGAGACTGTGCAGTGACAAAGTCATCCGCAGGTGCATTCCTGAAGCCGAGTTCAATTCGGTCCTCCAGTTCTGCCACTCGGCACCTGGAGGCGGCCATTATGGATCCACTCGGACTGCCAGGAAAGTGCTAGACTGTGGTCTCTACTGGCCAACCATCTTCAGAGACGCCGCATGAATTCGTCTCCACTGCAAGAACTGCCAAAAAGCAGGAATGGCCATGAACAGAAGGCATGAAATGCCCCAACAACCCATCCAATTCTGTGAAATCTTTGATGTTTGGGGAATAGATTTCATGGGACCATTCCCAGTCTCCAATGGCTATTCATACATTCTGCTGGCCGTAGATTATGTATCAAGGTGGGTAGAAGCCATTGCCACCAGAACCAACGATGCTCGAGTAGTAGTGGACTTCACGAAGTCCAACATCTTCTGCCGGTTTGGTGTGCCAAAAGCAATCATAAGTGACCAAGGCAGTCACTTCTGTAACAGAGCTATGGCTTCCCTTCTTCAAAAATATGGAGTAGCACACATAATTGCTACTGCCTACCACCCGCAAACCAATGGCCAAGCAGAAGTGTTCAATGGGGAAATCAAGAAAACACTGCAAAGATGACCAATCCCAAAGGAAGGACTGGAGCCGCCTCCTTGAGGATGCTCTCTGGGCACATAGAACCGCATCTGGGACACCTTTAGGGATGTCTCCCTACAGGATTGTTTTCGCAAAGCCTGTCACCTTCCTGTGGAACTAGAACACAGAGCATACTTTGGGCTGTTAAGCAGTGCAATCTGGCCTATGACCAAGCAGGGGAGCAGAGAAAATTTCAGCTACAAGAGCTAGATGAACTCCGCTTGGAAGCATATGAAAACTCCAGGATCTACAAGCAGAAAATCAAGCGATTCCATGACCAGCAGATCCTGAGAAAAGAATTCCGAGTTGGCCAGAAAGTCCTCCTATTTAACTCACGCCTTAAACTCATTGCAGGTAAACTACGTTCTAGATGGGATGGGCCTTTTGTTATCACTAATGTGTTTCCCCATGGTGCAGTACAGCTAAAAAGACGAACACAACAACAGCACCTTCCAGGTCAATGGGCACCAAATTAAGCCATTCCATGAAGGCCCAATGTCAATCATTCCGGAAATGGAGGACATATCATTGATGGAACCAACAGCTCCAGATGACCCTCCCTTGCATTGAGGACAATGCAAATTTTAAGTGTGGGGGGGGATGATCCAGGAATTCCAATTTTTCTCTTTTCATTCCCTTCATCCTGAACTCTGCCAGTTCTAATTCTCTGATAGTTTTAAGTCTGCTAGTTTAAACTACTTGTTATTTCTTTGCGTATTTCATTTTTTCTGGTTTTTCAATCTCGTTTTTCAGAATTTTTCCTCCTGAACAAGAATTCCAAGTGGATTGTCAATAACAAGAATGTCATGAAAAGAGTTTTGAATTGGTTTCTGAAAGTTTGAATAAAGTCAGTGAAAGCATATCTGCAACTTTGACAAGAGAATTCTCTAGCTCAAGAGAATGAAACTTTTGTGTTCTAGGCAGTAATCGACTGAAAAATTGAAAAGAAAAACCTTGAGTCAGAGCTGATACAACCTGTGTGAGATTTTGAGCCTTATAAATATGGATGGCTCGCATCTTGCCATTCTCTTCTTGTTCTTTAGTGTAATTTTTGCATTCATGATAACTGTATATTCTGCATTTTGCCTCAACTCTCTGGATACAACTGTTTTCACATACAGGAATGACATGATCTAGGCCATGTTTCTTATGAGCCCTGAGCCAAATAAAGCCTACCCGAACAAATGTATCTGTTGTTTCCCCATTTGAGCCTAACTAACCATTTTTTTTTTGACAGCTCACTACAAGCCAAGGCCAGAAAAACCATGAATTAACCTCACCCTATGGGAGCAGAGGAGCTTTGGAATTGTTTTGGGAGTAAGTCATGATCAAGTGTGGGGGAACTCCAGGAAGCAAAAAGTTGTTCAGTACTCTCCGAGGCTCAAAGAACAATAAAAGAATAAAAGTGAGTGAAAGAAAGAAAAAGAAAAATGGAAAGCAGCAGCTGAAAATCTGAGCTGAAGCAAATAAAGAAAGAAAGCAGCTGCATAAATGTGTATCAGAAGAAAAAGAAAAGAAAATAAGCTGGTGGCAGCAAGAAGGAGAAATTGGCAGAATCCTGAGTTACCCTCAGGCTGATTTAAACTTACTCCCCATTGCTCCTCTCTCCCCAAAGGGTCCTGAAACCAGTTTTTCCCATATATTATCCACCCCATGACCCAGCCTCGCTACAAGCCAAAAAGAAGTCCTAGTGATCATAACTGTGCGTGTTTTTGCAGGTGTAAGAAGAGAGCTTTGTCAAAGTGTGGCAATTTCAGTTCCATGAATGTTGAGTGTAAATACAAGCCCAAGCACGAGAGAAATGAGGGAATGATTTGCCCAAAAGCTCTGTCACTCTTGGTTATCTTTTCCTGTTTGCAGGTCATTAATTTGCCTAGAGCGTAGAAGGAGTAATTTCATATTGATAGAGCATCTCAAGCTCAGAGTGAATGAGTGCCGACTCTGTCTCGGTCGAACTGAAGGAAGCCAAATGAAAAATTCTTTCTATCTTTAAAAATTTCCCCTTGTTGATTTTCATTTTATTTTGCCCAGGAGTGCAAAAGGGTAAGTGTGGGGGTGTGATGAGTCACAAGTTATACATCTTTTAGACACCTAAGAAGGAGGTTTGCAAGACTATTATGTGATTAAGGATGGACTATTAGCTAAGATTCAGTTTATGAGCTCAAATATAGAGAAAATACAAATCTGTACTAATTCAGACTTCTTAGCTAATAAAAGTATCACTCCTTCTTCCTGCAGGTCAAGCCGAGTTGACCAAGGTCAACAGAAGTGTCTCAGCCGAGATGAAGTCGTCCCGACCAGACCGACTCAATCTCGGCCAAGCAAGAGTCGTCTCGGCCGGCCCGTTGACTTGCAACCCAGCAGCCCAGAAGGGAGTGGCCCAAATGTATTGACCACATCAGCTATCCAGCTTGGAGGCCACCTCAATGCCAATTCATCTGCCATGTCACTCCTAGGAAATGCCATGTCACGTGAAAAGATCTGCATAGGGGTAGAATCGGACATTCACTGTAATTCTGTTAGGATTCGTTAGGATTAGCTAATCATAGCTCGTGTATATATAGGAGGAGTTGTGCCTTATTTAGTCGTCTTTGAATTCACTTTGATTCCACACTCATCTGTATCCATTTTCTCGCTCCATTCTCTCCATTTTCACGGTGGTGCACGGTGCTGCATTGGTGCTTCTCTCGATTGAGGAAGTGCAGGTCTAAGACTGGAAGCTGGGACGTTTACGCAGGGACCGATCAGACTACTGACGCACTTTGGTGGAACTGATCCTCAGCGCTTAGGCTAACGGAGGTGAACCACCACCATCAACCTTGGCGATCGTTGAGGAAGATGGAGCCATCCGAATTCGGACCACTGTATTTGTATTTTGTTTCTGTTAATTGATTTCGTTCTGCATTTCATATCTCTGTTCTCCTTCCTCTACTTTAATTCACGTTGAATCCGCGATTGCAATTTAACTGTGAACAATGTTAAGCTAAGCCGATTGGAACTGGTTTAACTAATTCAGTAGGTAATCACTTAACGATCGTTGAACGAGAACCTAAAATCAGCTCTGAACTTAATCCCTGTCAACTGATGAGGTAGCGATTGCATAAATCCTCGGTATGACAATGGACGAACCTTTGGCGATTGCCATATGACTACCCAAGGCTGATATGGACTATGAACTGGAGATTGGAACCTGGACTGGACTTAATTAATGGAACTGAATCTGAATACAGTTATATAATAATAATAGATAAGTAGTAACAGTAGTATACATTCACTGCATTCATAGTCTTAGTTTATTTTCTGCTTACTTGCATTCAAAACCCCCCCGTTTACTGCTTTCTTTACTGTTTTCTGGTTGAGACAGAGGTAGTCCCCCTCTGTAGCGTCTGTCTGCACTCAGCCGAGACCAAGCCGGATAGTCTCTGCCGAGACCATCTCTGTTTAGTCTCTGCCGAGTATGACTCGGCTACAACCGAGGAGAGTCAACACTTCACATCTCAGATTCTGCATTGTTTAACTTGACACTAAATCACAATTGAGCACACTGTGTCCTTGAGAAGAATGACCTAGGGTTGACTATACTATAGTTAGCTTTAGTTATTTGATAAGCGCGTAAAACGACTGTAAAAACGCCCATCATCAGACACATAGCTTGTTGAATCTTTCCCAATATTCATGCAGAGTCTCTCAAGAATGTTGCCTTATCCCACATATTTCCTTCTTGATGGTCGCAGTTCTGGATGCTTGATGAGTCATAAAATACAGATCTTAAGTGTACCTAAGAAGAGTGCCATTAAGCAACTCATGAACTTAAAAGATGATTGTTAGCTAAGATCCAGATTAAGGGCCTAGAAATAGAGAAAAGCACAATCTGTGTTAATTCAAGGCATTAAGCTAACTATTCCTTCATTGTAGGTCCAGCCAAGCTCACAGCCTACCATTGGAAGCCTAGGCCGAGAGCCTCTCAACCAGGCCGAGACTCGGCCCATGCAAGCAAATAGCACAATCAAGAGTTAGGTCTAGGTGGCGCTCCACGTCAGTGATATAGAGCCACCTCGGCACCAGCTCAAGCGCTACATCATCTCCTGGAGTAGCTTGCAATGCAAGTCACAACAAGGGTAGAATAGGGATTTCACTTGTAATTCTGTTAAGTTAGCTTAGCTTCTCATATAAATAAGCAAAACTCTAAATGATTAGGGGTCTTTGGCATTCATATTTTCCCGCTTCCATTTTCTTCATTTTCTCTCATTCTTCATCTCCTACGCTCACGGTGGTGCACGGTGCTGTTAATGGCATTTCTCTCGATCGAGGAAGCGCAGGCTGGGAACTGAGAAGCCGAAGGTTACTAAAGGAGACCGATTGGATCACCAACGCACTCCGGTGGACCTGATCCTCGGCGTCCTAGCTAGCAAAGGTGGATCATCGCTGTCGGCCATGGCGATTGCCGTGGAAGATGGAATCACCAAATACAGGCCCTGTGTTTGCATTTCGTTTTCAATAATATAGGTGTTTTCTGAATTTTGATCTCTGTTGCACTCCTAATATCTAGTTCAATTACTGTATAGCGATTGCACATAGTAACGTGAACAATGTTGAACTAAGCCGATTGAAACTGGTTTAACTAATTCAGTAGATAATCACTTAACGATTGTTAAATGAGAATCTAAAATCAGCTTGAACGTAATCCATGCCAACTGATGAGGTAGCGATTATGTAAATCCTCAGTGTGGCAACGGACAAACCTTTGGCGATTGCCATAAGAACTCCCAAGGCTGATATGGACTGTAACCAAAGTGATTGAACCAGAAGGACCTTGATTATTGGAACTAAACATGAACACAATAATAGCAGTAGCAATAGGAGTAGTGTAATTGCATTTGCATTGTAGTTAATTTCTATTTCGATTTCGATTGCATTCCAACCCCCTCATTTACCGTTTTGAAGTCTGAGACAGAGATAGTCCATCTCTGTAGCGTTTGTCTACACTTAGCCGAGACCAAGCCGGATTGTCTCTGCCGAGACCAACTCAGATCAGTCTCTGCCAAGAGCGACTCGGCCGGTGCCGAGGTGAGTCAGTACTTTACACTTAGATTTTGCTTCCGTTTACTCCACATTGAACCACACATACGAACACACTGTGTCCTTGAGAAGAATGACCTAGGGTTGACTATACTATAGTTAGCTTTAGTTATTTGATAAACGCGTAAAACGACTAAAAACGAGCAATCATCAATGCTAGAAAGAACTTCTCCAGAAACATGCCTTTCATGTCTCCCCAAGTGTTGAAGAGAACTGGCTGTAGATACAGCCAATCCTTCATTGCTCCATCCAAGGAAAATGGAAACGCTTTCATTTTGATGTAGTTCTCCGGTATCCCTTGCAGCCTCATTGTGGAACAGACCACATGGAATTCTTTTAAGTGCTTTTGGGAATCTTCTCTTGCAAGACCATGAAATTTAAGCAACAAATGTATAAGACCAGATTTCAATTCATATGTTTGAGTGATAATGGCTTCTTTTTACTCGTTTTGAACTCTTATCAAATAACTAAAGTTAACTATAGCATAGCCAATCCTAGGTCATTCTTCTCACGGACACAGTATGCTCAGTTGTGATTCAGTGTGAAGTAAAATGTTATCGAATCTTAAGATGTAATGTTTTGACTCCCCTCGGCACTGACCGAGTTGCTCTCGACAGAGACAGAGCCGAGATGATCTCAGTAGAGATAATCCAGCTTGGTCTCGGCTGAGTGCAAACAGATGCTATAGAGATGGACTATCTCTGTTTCAGACCAGAAAACAGTAAACAAGGGGGATTTTGAATGTAAGCAAAGAAAAAAGTAAACTAAGACTATGAATGTAGTAAACATATACTACTATTACTAGTTATCTACTATTATTATTATTTAACTGTGTTCATATTCAGTTCTGTCGATCCAAGTCCAGTCCAATTCCCACACTCCAGTGCTCAGTCCATATCAGCCTTGGGAAGTCTTATGGCAATCGCCAAAGGTTCGTCCATTGCCATACCGAGGATTTATGCAATCACTACCTCATCAGTTGGCAGGGATTAAGTTCAGAGCTGATTTTAGGCTCTCGATTAACAATCGCTAAATGATTACCTACTGAATTAGTTAAACCAATTCCAATCGGCTGAGCTTAACATTGATCACAATTTAATTGCAATCGCAAATTAAATCATGAATTAAAGTAGAGGACAAGAATGGAGATAAAAAATGCAGAATGAAATTGATTTAACAGAAATAGGATACAAGTATAGTGGTTCTGAATTCAGGTGGATCCATCTCCCACGATGATCGCCATCGTTGACGGTGGTGGTTCACCTCCGATAGCCTGAGCGCTGAGGATCAGCTCCACCATAGTGCGCCAGTAATCTGATCAGTCCTCTCTGATAGACTTCAGCTTCCCAGTCTCAAACCTACACTCCCTCGATCGAGAGAAACACCAAAGCAGCACCGTGCATCACCGTAGAATGGAGAGAAACGAGAGCGAGAAGATGATATAATGAGTGTGGAATCATAGTGAATTCAAAGACCCGTAAAAAGTACACAACTTCTCCTTTATATACACGAGCTGTGATATGCTAATCCTAACGAATCCTAACAAAATTACAATGTGAATTTCCTATTCTACCCCTATGAAGATCTTTCAACGTGACATGGCAGATTCCCTAAGAGTGACATGGCAGTTGAGCTGTCGCTGAGGTGGTCATCAAGCTGGGTAGCTAATGTGGTCAGTACAATCAGGCTACTGGGCTGCCAGGCATGGAATGCCAAGACGACTCTGGCTTGGCCGAGATGGAGTTGGTTTGGCTGGGATGACTTCATCTCGGTTGAGACTCCTCTGTTGACCTAGGTCAACTTGGCTTGACCTGCAAAAGAAGGAGTGATACTTTTTATTGGCTAAGCAATTTGAATTAACACAGATTTGTATTTTCTCTATATTTAAGCCCATAAAATGAATCTTAGCTAACAATCCATCCTTAAGTACAGAATAGTCTTGCAAGCGTCCTTCTTAGGTGTCTAAAAGATGTATAAATTGTGACTCATCACACCCCCACACTTACCCTTTTGCACTCCTGGGCAAAATAAAATGAAAATCACTAGGGTAGTTTTTAAAGATAGAAAAGAATTTTTCACTTGGCTTCCTTTAGTTCAACCGAGACAGAGTCGGCACTCTATCACCCCGGGATCAAGATACTCTAACAATCTGAAAATTACTTCTTCCGCGCTCTAGGAAAATTCATGACCTGTACTCTAGAGAAGGCAACCAAGAGTGACAGAGCTATCATTTGAGCGAGTAACTTCCTCACTTCTCTCATGTTTGGGCTTGTATTTACACTGAACATTCATGGAACTGATATTACCATACTTTGACAAAACTTTCTTCTTACACCTGTAAAAACACACACAATTATGATCACTAGGACTTCTTTTCGGCTTGTAGCGAGGCTGGGTCATGGGTAGGATAAAATATGGGAAAACTGGTTTCAGGACCCATGAGGGAGAGAGAAACAATGGGGAGCAAGCTTTATCAGCCTGCGGGATGATCCAGGATGCTGCCAATTCCTCCTTCTTGCTGCTGCTAGCTCCTTTTCTTTTCTTCTTCTTATTATACGAATTTATGCAGCTGTTTTCTTTCTTTATTCGTTTTAGCTTAGATTTTTAGCTGCTGCACCACTTTTTCTTTCACTCGCTTTTATTCTTTTCTTGTATTTTTGAGCCTTAGAGGGTGCTGAACAAATTTGCTTCCCAGAGTTTCCCCCACACTTTGATTATGTCTTACTCCCAAAACAATTCCAAAGCTCCTCTGCTCCCCCAAGGTGAGGTTAATTCATGGTTTTTCTGGCCTTGGCTTGTAGTGAGCTGTTAGAAAGAATAGTTAAATTAGGCTCAATTGGGGAAAGCAATAGACACGTTTGTTCAGGTAGGCTTTATTTGGCTCAGGGCTCTTAAGAAAACATGGCCTAGATCATGTCATTCTTGCATGTAATAATAGTTGTATCCAGAGAGTCAAGGCAAAATGTAGAATATACAGTTATCATGAATGCAAAAATCACACTAGAAGAGGAGAGAAATGGCAAGATTGTAAGCCATCAATGTTTACAAAGTCTCAAAATCTCACACAGGCTGCATTTGCTCTGCCATAGGGGGTTTCCTTTTCAATTTTTCAGTCAATCACTTACTAGAACACAAAAGTTTCACTCCTCTCAATCTAGAGAAATCTCTTGCTAGAGCTGCAGAATTACTTCCTACTGTCTTTTCAAACTTTCAGAAGCCAGTTCAAGATTCTTTTCAAAACAATTTTATTTTTAACACTCCATTTTGGAATTCTGTTTAAAAAGGAAAAATTAAAACAAATTGACAGAATTGAAATTCTGCCAGGCCGAAGGCGTTCTGGTTTCGGCCGAGATGGCATAGAGTCGGAATGGACTTGGCTTGGGCAGCTTTTATTTGAAAAACATGAGAGAGATTTAATAAAAAGAAAATAAAAACAAAATGAAACATGACAGATTTAATCAAAATAAAACAAAATAAAATGAAACAACGCCAATAAAACTAGCAGAATTAAGGAGGATGGGAATAGAAACAAGGCAAAGTAATTGAAATGACTGTAACATTACCCCCCCCCCCCCACACACTTAAAATTTGCATTGTCCTCAATGCAGGGCAGGGTCGTCTGGTGGAGATGGTTCCATCAATGAGATTATCTCCATGTCATGAGTGATTAGCGTTGGACCTTCATGGAATGGCTTAATCTGATGCCCATTGACCTGGAAGGTACGGTTACTGTGTTCATCTTTTAGCTGAACTGCACCATGGGGAAACACATTAGTGATAACAAAAGGCCCATCCCATCTAGAACGAAGTTTACCTGCAATGAGCTTAAGGCGTGAGTTAAACAGGAGGACTTTTTGGCAAACTCTGAATTCTTTTCTCAGGATCTGCTGGTCATGGAATCGCTTGATTTTCTGCTTGTAGATCCTGGAATTTTTATATGCTTCCAAGCGGAGTTCATCTAACTCTTGCAGCTGAAATTTTCTCTGTTCTCCAACTTGGTCATAGGCCATATTGCACTGCTTAACAGCCTAGTATGCTCTGTGTTCTAGCTCCACAGGAAGGTGACAGGCTTTTCCGAAAACAATCCTATAGGGAGACATCCCTAGAGGTGTTCGGTATGCAGTTTTATGTACCCAGAGAGCATCCTCAAGGAGGCGGCTCCAGTCCTTCCTGTTGGGATTGGTCATCTTTTGCAATGTTTTCTTGATTTCCATGTTGAACACTTCTGCTTGGCCATTTGTTTGGGGGTGGTAGGCAGTAGCAATTCTGTGTGCTACCCCATATTTCTAAAGAAAGGAAGCCATGGCTCTCTTACAGAAATGACTACGTTGGTCACTTATGAGTGCTTTTGGCACACCGAACCTGCAGAAGATATTGGACTTCAGAAAGTCCACAACCACTCTCGAATCAAATCATTGGTTCTAGTGGCAATGGCCTCTACCCATATTGATACATAATCCACGGCCAACAGAATGTATGAATAGCCATTGGAGACTGGGAATAGCCCCATGAAATCTATTCCCCAAACATCAAAAATTTCGCAAAATTGGATGGGTTGTTGGGGCATCTCGTGCCTTCTGTTCATGGCCACTCCTGTTTTTTGGCATTTCTCGCAGGTGGAGACAAACTCATGTGCGTCCCGAAATATAGTTGGCCAATAATGGCCACAGTCTAGCACTTTCCTTGCAGTCCAAGTTGATCCATAATGGCCGCCTCCAGGTGCCGAGTGGCAGAACTAGAGGACCGAGTTGGTCTCGGCTACAGGAATGCACCTACAGATGACTTTGTCACTGCATAGTCTCCAAAGGTAGGGATCATCCCAAATGTAGTATTTGGCATCGTTGCGGAGTTTATCTTTGTATGCCCGAGATGCCTCTGGTGGAAACCGAGATGCTGCCACAAAATTACAAATGTCAGCAAACCATGGTGGAGACGAATTTATGTGCAACAGGTGCTCAACTGGAAACTCGTCTCGGATGGGTATTGGATCGCTGTGTCTTTTAATTCTGCTCAGGTGATCAGCTACAGAATTCTCAACACCTCTTTTAACTCTGATTTTAATGTTGAATTCTTGGAGGAGAAGCATCCACCGAATCAGTCTTGGCTTGGCGTCAGGCTTTTTCAACAAGTATCTCAAGGCAGCATGATCAAAGAACACAATGATCTTTGAACCGAGAAGGTATGGGCGGAATTTGTTCAAGGCAAACACAATTTCCAATAGTTCCTTTTCAGTTGTTGTGTAATTCTGTTGGGCTGAATCCATAGTTCGAGATGCATAGGCAATTACCTGCACCAGGAGGCCAGGTCCAGCTCTCTGGCCGAGAACAGCTCCTAATGCCGAATTGGATGCATCACACATTAGTTCAAATGGCAGGTCCCAGTTTGGTGCTTGCAGAATGGGGGCGGATGTGAGTCTATTTTTCAGCTCCTGAAATGCTTCAATACAGGGCTGGTCAAAGTTGAATTCCACATCCTTTTGTAGCAGCTTGGACAGAGACAGGGCAAGTTTGCTAAAATTCTTGATGAATCTTCTATAAAAGCCTGCGTGTCCTAGAAATGAGCGAACGTCCCTCACAAAGGAGGGGTTTGGAAGGGATGATATGATGTCTATCTTAGCCTTATCCACTTCAATACCTCTGTTGGATACCAGGTGACCCAACACTATTCCTTCAGTCACCATGAAGTGACATTTTTCAAAGTTAAGCACGAGATTTGTGTCAATGCATCTCTTCAACACCCTTGATAGATTATTCAGGCATGCTTCAAATGAGTCAGCATACACCATGAAGTCATCCATGAATACTTCCATGCAGTCCTACAGCAAGTCCGAGAAGATGCTCATCATGCAACGTTGAAATGTACTCAGGGCATTGCAGAGGCCAAATGGCATGCGTGTGTATGCAAAGGTACCAAATGGACAGGTGAAGGTTGTCTTATGCTGGTATTCAGGTGCAATATGTATCTGCATGTAGCCTGAGAATCCTTCTATAAAATAATAGTGTGATTTCCCAGATAGCTTTTCCAGCATTTGATCAATGAAGGGCAGAGGAAAATGATCCTTGCGAGTTGCCTGATTCAATCTTCTGTAGTCAATACACACTCGCCAGCTGTTCTGAATCCTTGTTGGTACCAGCTCATCTTGCTGGTTTTTCATGACGGTCATCCTGGACTTCTTCAGCACTACTTACACAAGGCTCACCCATTGGCTGTCCGAAATGGGGTAGATGATCCTTGCAGCAAGGAGTTTGGTGACCTCCTTTTTAACCACGTCCAGGAGTGTTGGATTCAATCTTCTCTACTGCTACCGGATGGGCTTGATCTCCTCCTCCATTAATATTCTATGCATGCAGATGGAGGGGTTTATGCCAGGAAGGTCAGAAAGTTTCCACCCTATTGCCTTCTTATGTTGCCTTAGGACCTCCAGCAGCTTGTCTTCTTGCTCTTGGCGGAGATTGCTAGCAATGATAACTGGGAGTTGCTGTTCCTTGTCCAGGTAGGCATATTTCAAGTGACTCGGCAATGTTTTTAATTCTATGGGTGGTAGCGGTAATGGAGATTTTTCAATTTCTGAGTTTGGGTCCGACTAGCCGGCTTGATCTTGATTCAGCACCAAGTGTGCCGACATGATTTCGGCCTTTGGCTGATTCTGCCTGCTCGACTCTGCTGCTTCGGTTCTTGTCGGATTAGAGTCGACATTGGCTTCTAGCGTTCCTTTTGAGTTGGATCTGGATGGACCGATCATTTCTGTTACAGTCTGAGTCAAGTCTTCTTTGGCCGAGATGGTCTCGGCGAGCTTGTCGGCCTTGACATTTGATTCTTCGGCCGAGTTGACCTTGACTTCTTCCTTGACCCGGCCTTCTCTGGCCGACTCGTTCTCGGCCGTGAAAATTGTCGCTAAGTGTTCAATGGAAGACTTTTCAGCTTCAGCGACTTTGTTTTCTGCATCATTCGTATACTTTGAGTGTTCTGAGCTGCAGACTTGGTCTAACAATTTGGACAGTTCCACTTCAAAAGCCAAGTCAGCAACATCACTATGATTGTCCTCAGAGTTGGGGAGGTCTTGTATTTCCTCATGGTCGACCTCTTCATTTGTCACTCGTGGGCAGTTGCTTTCAACATTCTCAGCAGACTCCTCAATGTTTTCACTACTGCCACTTAGTTGAAGATATTCTTCAACTAGTTCATCAAGTACATCAATGCCAAAAGGGAGTGGTCTTCGGTTGGGTACTTCATGGCTTTGAAAATATTGAATTGCACCAAGGTGTCACCGAATTCCATGGAGAGCATCCATGCATGCACATCAATATTTGTTCTGGCTGTCATCAAGAACGGTTTTCCCAGAATTAAGGCAGATTCCCTTCTGGATGTTTCATCCTCCATATCTAGCACATAAAAGTCAGCTGGAAATATTAGCTCGTTGGCTTGGACAAGAACATCTTCGAGAATCCCCAAGGGTTGGATAATACTCCTGCTTGCAAGTTGAATGGTCATCCCTGTGGGTTCTAAATCGCCAAAATTTAGGGACCTCTAGATTGATGCGGGCATGACATTGATTGAGGCTCCCAGGTCCAACATGGCATTGGCAAAAGTGCATTCGCCGATGGTGCATGGGAAAAGAAAAGATTCCAAGGTCTCTGCATTTCTTTGGCAAAGTATGGGCACCTCTATTGATTGCTTCGTTTTTCGTCAGGGCCGACACCACACATCCAATTTACTTGCTCCCCTTTATTTTTCTTCTTTTGTGTACACACAATTCCTTAAGGAATTTTGCGTACTTAGGGACCTGTTTAATAGCATCGAGGAGTGGAATATTGATTTCCACCTTGCAGAACATCTTCACCAATTCTTCATCCGACTCTGGCTTCCTTGCCGAAGTGGTCCAAGGTGGAAATGGCAATGGGACAGTTATCCCTGGCCGAGACTGTAAGTCGGCATTTAGCTCGGAGTCGGCTTCAACTGGTCTTAGCAACTGCTGCGGTGTAGGTTAAGGTAATTCTTTTCCATTTCGCAGAGTAACTACACTGGCATTCCCCCTCGGATTTGGAATGGTTTGAGAGGGGAGGTTGCTGGATCCTGCCGACTGTAATTGACTTATAGTATTGGCTAACTGACCAATCTACGTTTTGAGGTCCTGGATGGTGGCGGTCATGTTTTGTTGGAACTGTAAATTGCTGGAGCTCACAAATTGTTGGAACTCCAGGTTGCTGGTTACAAGCTGCTTCATCAAGTCTTCTAGAGATGGAGAGTTTCCTTGTGTAGGCACTCTCTGCTGTTGTTGTTGCTGCTGTTGTTGAAAAAGTGGTGCTTGGTAGTGCGGAGTTGGCTATTGATAACTGTTATACCCCAAATCGGTCCGGCCCAATCTTTCAGAATGGGCCAGACCTCCAACCTTCGAGTCAACCTCGAATCAACCTTGGCCCGCCTAGAAGCCACCCGGACTCAGTCAAACCAAGACTGGAAAAACATTGGACGAGACCGAGTCCGCCTCACCCACGACTCCGATTCCCAGCCGAGTGGTCAGGGATCTTAGGAGAATCTTAACCGAGACCAAGTCAACCCTATCCAATCCACGGGCCGAAGTCGCCCAGAATCTTAGGAATCTTAACTACCCCCCGAGACCAAGTCAACCCTATCCAGTCCACAACCGAGTCGCCTGTAATCTTAGGAATCTTAACTACCCCCCCACACGCGGCGCCGCCTGCCTTCTAGCCCAACAACTACTATCATGCGAAGCCCAAGGGGACCATCCAACCACTACTCAACCCTATATAAACCCCTGCTACGAAGTGTCAAGGAGAAGCAAAAAGGAGGAAGAGGAAGAAGAACAGCAGAGACGAAAAGCTGACGATTGCTAAGAAAGGAAGGAAGCGTCCCGAATCCAGATTGAAGGGCAAGCAGAAGTACTGGTCTACAAGCAAGAGTCATCTACTCGCTTCAGCATCCAGGTTGGTTGGTCCCCTTTTCTTTTCATAATTAGCGTAGTATTGTTCGCATCGTCAAACACGATCCCTCTCTGAAATCCCCTCTTAGCCTAGTAGCCCCCAGTCCGAGAGAAACCGAGACTCCACCCAAGGCCGAGTCTGTCTCGGCCTAAACCTCTTGACCGAGCACGATGATGATGTCTCGTTTATAGTCGTTTCAACGCACTTATCAAATACTAAAGCTAACTATAGTATAGTCAACCCTAGGTCATTTTTCTCAAGGACACAGTGTGCTCAATTTGATGATTTAGTGTCAAGTTAAACAATGCAGAATCTGAGATGTGAAGTGTTGACTCTCCTCGGTTGTAGCCGAGTCGTGCTTGGCAGAGACTGAGCAGAGACGGTCTCGGCAGAGATGGTCTCGGCTAAGACTATCCGGCCTGGTCTCGGCTGAGTACAGACAGACGCTACAGAGGCGGATTACCTCTGTCTCAAACAGTAAAACAGTAGAAAGAAAGAAGTAAACGAGGAGTTGGGATGCGAGTAATGCAGAAAATAAACTAAGACTATGAATGCAGTAAATGTATACTACTGTTACTAATTATCTATTAGTATTATATAACTGTATTCAGATTCAGTTCCATTAATTAAGTCCAGTCCAGGTTCCAATCTCCAGTTCATAGTCCATATCAGCCTTGGGTAGTCATATGGCAATCGCCAAAGGTTCGTCCATTGTCATACCGAGGATTTATGCAATCGCTACCTCATCAGTTGACAGGGATTAAGTTCAGAGCTGATTTTAGGTTCTCATTCAACAATCGTTAAGTGATTACCTACTGAATTAGTTAAACCAGTTCCAATCGGCTTAGCTTAACATTTGTTCACAGTTCAATTGCAATCGCAGATTCAATCGTGAATTAAAGTAGAGGAAGAGAACAGAGATATGAAATGCAGAACGAAATCAATTAATGTAAAACAAAATACAAATACAGTGGTCCGACTCGGATGGCTCCATCTTCCTCAACGATCGCCAAGGTTGATGGTGGTGGTTCACCTCCGTTAGCCTAAGCGCCGAGGATCAGTTCCACCAGAGGCGTCAAGAGTCTGATCGGTCCCCCTCCGTAAACGCCCAGCTTCCCAGTCTTAGACCTGCACTTCCTCAATCGAGAGAAGCACCAATGCAGCACCGTGCACCACCGTGAAAATGGAGAGAGCGGGAGCGAGAAAATGGATACAGTGAGTGTGGAATTAAAGTGAATTCAAAGACAGAACGTGTAAAAAGTGCACAGCTCTTCCTATATATACACGAGCTGTGATATGCTAATCCTAGCGAATCCTAACAGAATTACATTGTGAAAGATCCTATTCTACCCCTATGCGAATCTTCTATCGACATGGCAGATCTCCCAGGAGTGACATGGCGGTGAGCTAACGCTGTTGAGGTGGCCTCCAAGTTGGATAGGCGATGTGGTAAATGTACTTGGGCCACTCTTTTTGGGTTCTTTGGGCTCAAGTCGAGGATTGCCGAGACGATTTGGAGTCGGTCTGGCGGGACGACTTCATCTCGGCCGGAACTCCCTTGTTGACTTTGGTCAACTCGGCTTGACCTGCAAAAGAAGAAGAGTTACTTTTATTAGCTAAGAAATCTGAATTAGCACAAATTTGTATTTTCTATATATTTGAGCTCATAAAATGAATCTTAGCTAACAGTTCATTCTTAAGCACAGAATAGTCTTGCAAACCTCCTTCTTAGGTGCCTAAAAGATGTATAAACTGTGACTCATCACACGACTCGGCTAGAAAGATGAGACCACAGTCAGCCTAACTCCCCACTCGCCTGAGACCCAGAACTACGTAGACTTTGAACCCTCTAAAGCCGAGGTACGTAGGCCTAGAGGTCACACCTCTATCAAGTCAAATCCCAAATTCCTCAAATCTTAAATCCCCAAAACTCTCAGAACACCTCACCTGAACCCCCCCTTCCCCAAGACTTAAAACCAAAAACACAACCCAAAATGCAAGCACTATCTCTCCCCCCATATGGTTAACTAAGGGTAACTGTCAAGTGATAGGCATGCCAGGAGCTCTTATGCCCCCTAGCATGTAACCAACTCCCGAACCCACATCCCTGACGCCAGACCAGCCTTTCCTTAGGTTTCCCTATATTCCTAAAAAAATGTAGGTGGCGACTCCAGACGGCTGAAACTGAGTCGGTCATAAGTACAGGTGAGTCAGTCCTTGCGTCACAATTTTCGGGTTGTGACAGATGGCGACTCCGCTGGGGACACTTTTTTTCATCGAGAGTTGAGCCCTGTTAGGTTAGCTTATGATGCTGAGTGTTGTGTGGTTCTAGCTTTATTCGTCTTTCGTATGTTTTATATGAAATCATAAGGTAGACGACAATATCTTGCTATTATACTATGGGGTTTATATGGGGGCACCCCTTTAAGAGGGTTGCCATGATGAGTGTGTATATATCCACGAGTGCAGTCCTATTCCCAAACCTGAGAGTTAAGGAGTGTGGAGCGTGTAGCGGTACCCATACTGGAGATTTCTCTGTACCGGTGACCGTGATAGTTCCACCTAGGGCTGATGACCTGAGGGAGCCAGCACACTCTGGGAAATTGGTCCTGTTTGTGTTGGAAAACTCAGGGAGTCCATAGACCCAGGAGCCTAATGGTGAGAAGGTCTAGATATCTAATGGTGAGAACCTAAGGGGAAACTGATGGGGGTAAACATTAAACCGAATCCCAACAAAACCCTAGTCCGAGTCATAATCCAAGTAAGTCAACCAAACCTTAGTCTAAGTCATAAGCCTTAGACCAAGTCAATCAGCTAAACCTTAGCCCGAGTCATGAACCTTAGACCAAGTCAATCAACTAAACCTTAGCCCGAGTCATGAACCTTAGTCGGATAAACCTTAGCCCGAGTCATGAACCTTAGTCGGATAAACCTTAGCCCGAGTCATGAACCTCAGTCCAAACCAACCTTAGTCCGAGTCATAAACCTTCGTCCAAGTCAACCAAATAAATCTTAGCCCAAGTCAACCAAATAAACCTTAGTCTGAGTCATAAACCTCAGTCCAAGTCAACCAAATAAATCTTAGCCCAAGTCAACCAGCCAAACCCTAATCCGAGTCATAAACCTTAGTCCAAGCCAGCCAAACCCTAATCCGAGTCATAAACCTTAGTCCAAGCTAGCCAAACCCTAATCCGAGTCATAAAACTTAGCCCAAGTCGGCCAATTAAACCCAAGTCCGAGTCATAAACCTTAGTCCGAGTCATGAACCTTAGCCCCAGTTAGATAAAACTTAGTCCGAGTCTTGAAGCTTAGTCCAAGCCCTTTAACCCGAGTCTACCAACCAAACCTTAACCCAAGTCTGCCAAGTGAACCTTAACCCGAGTCTACCAAGTAAACCTTAACCCGAGTCTACCAAGTAAGCCCCAACCCGAGTCTAGAAGCAAACCTTAAACCGAGTCTGCCAAGTAAACCTTAACCCAAGTCTGCCAAGTAAACCTTAACCTGAACCAGCCCAATCCATCCCCACCCGAAGCCGCCTAGCCTTTACTTGGTATTGCATGGTGACACTTAAACTAATTACGGGACTTTCAGAAAATGATAACAGACACGCCCCCCAAAGCAGCAGGATAGGATATCCCGGCCCAAGTCGGGACTGCACTGCACACTCTCCGCAACCTCGGCAGTCATTTAAAAGGGCAGTGGCGCAGGAGCTTCGAGAAGATGCATGGCAACCTCCTGCAAATCTTGGAGATTGAAACCCAATCCGAGGCCCTTGAAGCCCTGATCCAGTATTATGATGCGCCGGCAAGATGCTTCACTTTCAGCAGCTTCCAAATGGCCCCCACGTTGGAGGAGTATGAATGCCTGCTCGGCCTGCCCTTGGTAGACAGAACACTATACTTCCACCAAGAGCAGCCACCTACCTGGGGCACCATAGCCCGTCTGTTGAAGACTTCGGAGGAGGACATAACCCGAGCTAAGAAAAAACGCAATGGCACAGAAGGCCTCCCCAAAGCTTACCTGGAACAGAGACTCGACCATTTCCAGCTAGGAGAAAACTGGCCCGCCTTCATAGACACTCTCGAGCTGCTAATATACGGGATCCTACTGTTCCCCCAGATAGAAGGTCACGTAGACCGCACAGCCATGGAAGTATTCCTAGCCAGGAAAAACAAAGGAGAAAACCCCACCATGGCTGTTCTGGCAGACACATATTTCTCCCTCCACCAGTGTGGCGAACGAAGGCGGGGGATCCTAAGATGTTGCACGCCCCTTCTATATCTCTGGTTGACCTCCCACCCCTTTCAATGCAAACACCGCACCACCTGTCCTATAGAGAACTTTAAATGGAGCTCCATGACTAACAAAGAATGGGCTCGTAAGCTCGAAGAAGCAACCGAGAGATCCGTTCGCTGGTACCCACCATGGAATGAAAGAGAACACATCATCGTCAAATGCGAAGGGTATCCAAACGTGCCTTTGCTAGGGACGCAGGGGGCGATCAACTACAATCCAGAATTGGCGGTTCGGCAAGCCGGCTATCCGATAATCGTCCCACCATCAGAGAAGGCCTTGACCCCTTTCGCATTGCTGGGACCCGAGGCATGGGAAGGGATTCGTTACCGAAAGATACGGCGCGCCTGGATTAACCCCACCAAAAGAGGGACTTCGGAAAAACTCCGGAGCTGCGGGGCTTCATTAGAATACCGCCAATGGGTGGAAAAACGGGTCAAGGACCTCAAACTTCCCTGGGACAAGGTGCAGCCTCATGACCCGGACACTCAACCATACGAAGTGCAGGAGACTCTCGAGGTCGAAAGGCTCAAAAGATCCCTGGATCAGACAAGGGCCGAAAAAGCACACTGGAAACGGAAACTCGAGGAAGCACTTGATGAGGTTTACCACGAAAAGCACGTGAACGATGAGATTACCAAGAAGGCCAGGGTAGAGCACGAGGCCCGGTTAAGAATCGGCAGTTGCCTCAGGGCTGCCGACCAGGAAATGTGCGCAAGAAGAGCCGAGCGCAACCAGGTAACCAAAGACAAGGAACAACTCGAAAAGGCACTTTTGGAGGGGCAAAAAAGAGAGGCCGAGCAGCAAGAGCAACTCCATCAACTACAAGGGAAGCTGCGTCTCCTAGAAGAAGAACTCACAAGGGCCAATCTTTCCAAGGAACTCCTAAGGGAGCAAGAGCGTAAAGCCCTACTAGAAGCGGTCAGGGCTCGCACAAAGACCGAGGAAGATGAGGCTCAACTTAAGGAAACCATTTGGGAACTCAAACAGGCAACCGAAGGGTGGAAGCGATGATGTCAAGACATAGCTGACCGCGCTGAAGAACAAGTAAACGCAGCCACAGCCGAAACCTCGTTCTGGAAAGACAAGTTCTTCAAGTTAGCAAGTCTGGGCAACCAAGCGCTAAAACACATACCCCAGAGCCTCCGCGCAGCAGAGGGCATGGCTGTCTTCATAAAATTACCTAGAGAAATAACAAGCTTTTTAAATCTTTGTAGGGAGTTTTATGACCACTTAAGGGCCCGGGTCCCCCCGCCTTGATTAAATTAGGCCGTGTACTGTTTTGGGAACTATTTGTGTGTTTGGTGAGTCGATTTTTTGAAATAATACCCGTAATTAGATATTTTGCATGCATACCTTGTTCCTCTCATCCATTTTCGCTAAAATTCCTTTTCCTTACGTCCCATCCAGGCCAATCACGATACATACACCCAGCCACCAATATCGTACTCGAGCCTGCACCCGTCACATGGAACAAGCAATAGACGAGCTGGAACAGCAAAGCATCCAGACCAGGGCAGAGGTCGGCCAAATGAGGGAAAACATGGGAGAAATAAAGGAATAGCTGAATAGAGTGTTCGAGCTTCTCACTCGAAGCGCGCCCCCACCCGCTCCCGCGGACACGATCGGAACGACCTCTAACGCCGCCACCCAGGGAACTCCAACGTACCCCCCAGGCTTCACTCCCCAATACGGAATGCCTTTGGGGTGGAACGCACCCGCTGAAGTCCCAACACTGGAAGAACCTGAAACAGGGCGACCTCTGCCCCCGGCCACGGCAAGCCTCCCCCACTGCCCTTATTCCTCGGCCCAGGCAGGGATCACCCTTAGGCACTCGGAGGTCACCCCCGTCCGCGACGAAAAGATCAGTTCCCTCGAGCAAAGGGTTCGACTTTTGAAGGCCACTGGGGGCCACGACCTAGATGCCGCAGACCTCTGCCTAATGTCCGATGTAGCCCTCCCGGCAGACTTCAAGACCCCCAAGTTCGAAAAGTACAAGGGTAGCTCTTGCCCCCGAGTGCACCTGGCTATGTACTGCCGGAAAATGGCAGCCTACGTCCACCACGACAAGATTCTGGTGCATTGCTTCCAAGATAGCCTTACAGGCCCCGCCTTGACTTGGTATGTCAACTTAGAGAAAGGGCAAGTAAAAACTTGGAGAGATCTCGTAGAGGCATTCGTCCGCCAGTACAGATACAATGAGGATATGGCGCCAGATCGGTCCCGTCTCCAAAATTTGTCTAAAACTGACTCTGAAGGGTTCAAAGACTATTGCCAACGGTGGCGTGAGCTGGCAGCGCAGGTTAAGCCTCCCCTAACCGAGAAGGAAATGGTTTCACTGTTCATCGAAATATTACCAGCCCCCTTCTACGACAAAACTGTGGGAAGCGTGGCCTCTAATTTCGTAGACCTGGTAATTGTGGGAGAGAGAATCGAAATCGGCATCAAACGCGGGAAATTCATCAACAACTCTGCCAATCTCGCAAGAAAACTCCTACCTGAAAGAAGGAAAGGGGAGGCCAATGCCGTGACCATCGGAAGCCTGAATACCTCCCCAATCACCCTCAGCCCTTCAGGGATAATCGTCTCCCCCAACACCCCGAGTCCAAGCGGAGGCGAAACTGCAAACCCGACCAACGCCCCGGATCCTAGGGCAACCAGGCTCAGGAGAGTCTTCACCCCCATTCCGATGTCACACACGGCCCTCTTCCATCAGCTCCTGCAAAAACAGATGATCACGACGATGCCATTACGACCTCTGGAACCCCCGTACCCTCGGAATTACAATCCCAACGCCAAATGCGAATACCATGAAGGGGGCCCGGGCCACACCACGGAAAACTGCTGGGCACTGAGACACAAAATACAGGATCTCCTGGAAGGGGGATGGCTCAAACTAGAGGCAAAGAAGCCTAATGTAAGCACCAACCCCCTCCCACCTCACGAAGGAGCATCAGTCAACGCCCTGGATCACGAATCCACCGGGCAAGACACCGAGGGGCAAACCATCCCCCAGATCGCGGTAATAGAGCAAGGCGAGCCCCCACAAAGGGAGCCAATTACCATTTACTACGATCCGGTGCAAATGACGAGCCCTTCCCTCACCATCAGTGTCGCAGCCCAGCCAGCTTACCGTGACAACCACGCCGTACCATGGCTATACGAACCAGCACCACCGGAGATAGCCAAAGAGGAAGAGCATGCAAAAGAGGTCATCAATATAGTCGAGGAGGGAAGCCTCACTAGAAGTGGACGCATCTACACGCCCGAGACTCTCCGAAGCTAGAAAGCTCAGACCACTGACAAAAGGCCCACAGCCCAGGCAACGTTAAACGCCGAAATACCCATTCAAGCACCACGAAAAGAGAATGAGGAATTCCTGAAGATCATAAGGCATAGTGAACATCAGTTCCTCGACCAAATGAACAAAACCCCGGCACGGATCTCGCTCTTATCCCTGTTACTCCACTCCGAGGCCCACCGGAACCTCCTCCTGAAGGTTCTACAGGAAGCTCATGTGGCCCACGACATAACTACGAAAAGATTCGGCACCTTGGTGAACAACATCACCAGCAAAGGTCATCTGACCTTCTCCGATAATGAGATACCCAAGGAAGGAAAGGGTCACAACCAGCCACTCCACATCTCGGTAAAATGTAGTGGCTATATGATTGCTAGGGTCCTCATCGACAACGGATCATCTCTGAACGTCCTCCCCAAGGTGACACTGGATAAGCTCACCCCCATGGACGCACAGTTGAGGGCTAGCTCCATAGTGGTGCGGGCATTTGATGGGTCAAAGCGAGAAGTCATGGGAGAAATCTCCCTACCCATCCTCATCGGGCCGGTCTTATTCAATATTGACTTTCAGGTCATGGACATCCGTCCGGCCTACAGCTGCCTCCTCGGACGACCTTGGATACACGCTGCAGGCGCCGTGCCATCCTCTCTTCACCAACAAGTGAAGTTCATCAGTGACCACCGCATAATCAGCGTCACGGGAGAAAAGGAACTAGTGATCACTACTCCCATCCCCGAGGAATACATCGAGGGAGACGAAGAAGCACTTGAGACCTCCTTTCAATCATTAGAGATCGATAACGGACAGGAACCCAAGGGCGCCACATCCCCCCAGGCAAGCACAGCGCTACAGATCATGATCAAGGGAGGATACCAACCGGGCAAAGGACTGGGCCCCCATCTGACCGGCACACTAGCCCCAATCCAGGTGTCCGAAAACCCAGGACGGTTTGGAATCGGCTACTAGGCAAGCAACCTCCAAGGGGGCGCCCAGGGGCCCGCATTTGTGCGAGGGAACGTGTTAGCAATTGGGGAAGGGCGTGAAGACCGGGAACCATGGGTATACGCCACGCAAGAGGAGCTCACCAACTGGACCACGAAAAGATTACTAGACCTAGACCTTTTGGAAATGTAATTTGTTTTTGATGACTTGTTTTTTCCTTTCATTTACTTTTTTGTAAAGACCACCCAGACCATTTCATTGCCAACAAAGTTTTAGCATGTCTTATTTTCTCTTTTGTCCTTTCTTACGTCACGCTAAAATAAATCTCCTCTAAAAAACAAAAAAAAACAGTCCAACAAACGACCTGCCCTTAGGGAATGAAGAGCTTGACCGACCTGACACGCCAGGTGAAAGCATCGACACTGAAGCCGAAGCTCTGGTAGACATAGAACGAGGTGTGAGCACAGAAAAACCAAGGATCGAGGCCCCGATAGGGGACCTCGAAAGGGTGAGCCTGCAGAAAGAAATAGGGGGGAGGGACGTTCGCATAGGCAAACAAATACCCTCGGCTTCACGAGTCAAACTCCTCCAACTTCTGGAAGAGTACGCAGACATCTTCGCCTGGTCATATTAGGACATGCCTGGGTTGGATCGACAGATTGTCGAGCATCGATTGCCCTTACTTCCAGGGGCCACCCCGATCAGGCAGCAGCAGCGAAGAATGAAACCAGAGGTGGCCCTCAAGATTAAGGAGGAGGTAGAAAAGCAGTGGAATGCAGGGTTCCTCGCGGTGGCCCATTACCCCAAATGGGTAGCTAATATAGTGTCGGTTCCCAAGAAAGACGGAAAAGTACGAATGTGTGTGGATTACAGGGATTTAAATAGGGCCAGTCCCAAAGATAACTTCCCGCTACCCCATATTGACATACTCGTGGACAACACCGCTCAACACTCCTTCTTCTCATTCATGGACGGATTCTCAGGCTACAACCAAATCATGATGCTCCCAGAAGACCAGGAGAAGACAACGTTCATTACACTATGGGGGACTTTCTGTTACAAGGTCATGCCGTTCGGGCTTAAAAACGCAGGTGCAACATACCAGCGAGCCATGGTAGCCTTGTTTCATGACATGATGCACAGAGAAATTGAAGTCTACGTGGACGACATGATCGCAAAATCAAAAACAATCGAGCAGCACATAGAGGACTTGCGAAAGCTCTTCGCCAGGCTCCGCAAGTATAAGTTACGGCTAAACCCGGCCAAATGTACCTTTGGAGTAAAAACAGGCAAGCTGCTCGGTTTTGTGGTCAACGAAAACGGTATCGAGGTTGACCCGGACAAGGTCAAGGCTATCAGGGAAATGCCAGCCCCTAGAACAGAGGCCGAAGCCAGGGGATTCCTGGGATGAATCAACTTCATATCTCGTTTCATCTCCCAGCTAACAGCCACTTGCGGCCCCATTTTCAAATTCCTGCGGAAGAAGCAAAGGAAGGAATGGGATTCGGAATGCCAGGAGGCCTTCGACAAGATCAAGCAGTACCTAGAAAATCCCCCGGTACTTGTACCGGCCGCGCCAGGGTGACCACTGATATTGTATTTGACCGTACTAGAAGAATCCATGGGAGGCATGCTAGGTCAGTGATGATGGCGTTTTTTTACAGTCGTTTACGCGCTTATCAAATAACTACAGCTAACTATAGTATAGCTAACCCTAGGTCATTCTTCTCAAGGACACAGTGTGTTCAGTTGTGAATTGGTGTAAAGTGAAGTGAAAGTAGAATCTGAGATGCAGAGTACTGACTCGTCTCGGCAATGGCCGAGTTGCTCTCAACAGAGACTGAGCAGAGACGGTCTCGGCAGAGACTATCCGGCTTGGTCTCGGCTGAGTGCAGACAGACGCTACAGAGGGGGACTACCTGTCCCAACCAGTAAAAACAAGAAAGAAAAGCAGAAGGGGGGGTTTTGAATGCAAGTAAGCAGAAAATAAACTAAGACTATGAATGCAGTGAATGTATACTACTATTACTACTTATCTATTATTATTATATAACTGTATTCAGATTCAGTTCCATTAATTAAGTCGATCCAGGTTCCAATCTCCAGTTCATAGTCCATATCAGCCTTTGGTAGTCATATGGCAATCGCCAAAGGTTCGTCCATTGTCATACCGAGGATTTATGCAATCGCTACCTCATCAGTTGACAGGGATTGAGTGTAGAGCTGATTTTAGGTTCTCATTCAACAATCGTTAAGTGATTACCTACTGAATTAGTTAAACCAGTTCCAATCGGCTTAGCTTAACATTGTTCACAGTTAAATTGCAATCGCGGATTCAACGTGAATTAAAGTAGAGGAAGGAGAACAGAGATATGAAATGCAGAACGAAATCAATTAACAGAAACAAAATACAAATACAGTGGTCCGAATTCGGATGGCTCCATCTTCCTCAACGATCGCCAAGGTTGATGGTGGTGGTTCACCTCCGTTAGCCTAAGCGCTGAGGATCAGTTCCACCAGAGTGCGTCAGTAGTCTGATCGATCCCTTCTGGTAAACGTCCAGCTTCCCAGTCTTAGACCTGCACTTCCTCAATCGAGAGAAGCACCAATGCAGCACCGTGCACCACCGTGAAAATGGAGAGAGCGGGAGCGAGAAAATGGATACAGTGAGTGTGGAATTAAAGTGAATTCAAAGACCCAGAAAAAGTGCGCAGCTCCTCCTATATATACACGAGTTGCGCGTTGGGTGACGCTACAAAATATCCTAACAGAATTACAATGTGAATGTTCTAGTCTACCCTCGTGCAGATCTTCCAACGTGACATGGCAGATTCTCTAAGAGTGACATGGCGGTGAGCCGCCCTCCGAGCTGGATAGCCGATGCGGAAACACAGTTGGGCCGCTCTTTATTGGGCTGATGGACTGCAAGGCGTGGGTTGCCGAGACGAGTCTGGTTGGCCGAGACGGAGTCGGTCTTGGCCGGGACGACTTCAACTCGGCTGAGGCTCTTACTGTTGACTCTTGGTTGACTCGGCTTGACCTGCAGAAGAAGGGCTGATACTTTTATTAGCTAAGACTTTCGAATTAACACAGATTTGTATTTTCTCTATATTTAAGCCCATAAAATGAATCTTAGCTAACAATCAATTCTTAAGCACAGAATAGTCTTGCAAATACCCTTCTTAGGTGTCTTAAAGATGTATAAATTGTGACTCATCAGTCAGCGGGACTCCGCCGGGAAAAAGGAACAAGCCATCTACTACCTCAGCAAAAAGTTCACGGAATGCGAGGCAAGATATTCAGCACTCGAACGGACTTGTTGCGCCCTCGTCTGGGCCGCCAAAAGGCTCAGACCATACATGCACATACAACCTGGCTAGTAGCCAGGAATGACCCGGTCAAATACATCTTCGAAAAGCCCGCCCTCACCAGACGAATCGCACGTTGGCAAATGGCCTTATCTGAGTACGACATCCTCTATGTGAACCAAACGGCCGTCAAGGGAAGCGCCCTGGCTGAACAGCTTGCCTACCATCCCCTGGCAGACTCGCAGCCGTTAAGCTATGAATTCCCAGACGAACATCTCATGGCCGCCACGGTAGACAAGGACCAACGCAACGATGAATGGACAATGTGGTTTGTGGGGCCTCCAATGTCGTAGGAAATGGGATCGGGGTCGTCCCTAATCTCGCCGGATGATCAGTGTCTCCCGCTTGCCGCCAAGCTGGGTTTGACTGCACCAATAACATGGCCGAGCACGAAGCATGCACCATGGGGCTCTCGATGGCTCTAGAGCACCAAGCAAAAAGACTCGAGTCTTCGAAGACTCAGCTCTGGTCATTTACCAGCTCCGCGGGGAATGGGAGGCAAGAGACGCCAAGTTAATCCCATACCATGACTATGCAAAGGAGATCATGTCGGCATTCGACATGATCACCTTTAATCACGTCCACCGCGAAGAAAATCAAACGGCCGACGCGCTTGCTACTCTATCCGCCATGGTACAGGTAAATGAGGGACAAGAAATGGTGATCCAAGTTCGGCAACAGCCACAAACCGCATATTGCCATTGCCTCTCCCGTGTGACGGCAATACCAAATGCAGAACCATGGTACTTCGACATAAAAAGATACCTCGAAACAGGCAAATACCCAGACAATGCCCCTGAAAACAACAAGCGAACTCTACGGCGCCTAGCTTCCGGTTTCCTATTAAGTGGAACCACGCTCTACAAAAGAAACTCTAATATGACACTCCTCCGTTGTGTAGACGAGCAAGAAGCTAAGCAAATCATAGAGGAGGTGCACGAGGGAATTTTCGGCACCCACGTAAACGGACATGCCCTAGCTCGCAAGATACTCCGGGCAGGTTACTACTAGACCCAGATGGAGTCAAATTGTTACCAGTACGTCCGGAAATGCGCAAAGTGCCATATCTACGCCAATCACCTCAATGTTGCTCCCTCCACGCTACACAACCTCAATGCCCCCTGGCCCTTCTCTATGTGGGGCATCGATGTAATTGGTCCTATCGAGCCAAAGGCGTCCAACGGGCACAGATTCATTTTGGTGGCTATTGACTACTTCACCAAGTGGGTGGAAGCATCCTCCTACTCCTCCGTTCCGTGCAATACTGTGGTGCGGTTCATCAAAAAGGACATCATATGCCGATATGGCATCCCCGCTCACATCATCACAGACAACGACACTAATCTGAACAACAAAATGATGTCTGAACTTTGTGAGCAATTTCGTATCACCCACCACAACTCTACACCCTACCGTCCCAAGATGAACGGAGCAGTGGAAGCAGCTAATAAAAACCTGAAGAAGATAATACAGAAGATGGTAGTCACCTACAAAGATTGGC
This sequence comes from Mucuna pruriens, assembly GCA_025330945.1. NCBI lineage: Eukaryota > Viridiplantae > Streptophyta > Magnoliopsida > Fabales > Fabaceae > Mucuna > Mucuna pruriens. The sequence goes on from JAENHJ010000417.1 coordinate 34,793, forward strand.
ACGAGATGTTACCATACGCACTACACGGATATCGTACTTCCGTGCGAACACCCACCGAAGCAACCCCGTACTCCCTCGTGTACGGGACAGAAGCAGTCCTGCCAATAGAGGTAGAAATACCCTCCCTAAGGGTACTGGCCGAAGCCAAGCTAGACGAAACCGAATGGGTCCAGCAACGCTTCGACCAGTTAAACCTCATCGAAGAAAAACGACTCACTGCCTTGTGCCATGGCCAATTACCAGAAACGGGTAAAGAGAGCGTTCGACAAGAAGGTGAAACCCCGCACTTTCCAGAAGGGGGACATGGTGCTAAAAAAAGGTTTTGCCCAACTTCAATGACCCGAGGGGTAAATGGGCACCTAACTATGAGGGACCATACGTGGTGAAGCAGGCTTTTTCCGGAGGAGCATTGATCTTAACCAACGCCGAAGGACAAGACCTGCCCTACCCTGTCAATGCAGATGCGGTTAGAATGTTCCACCCCTAAAATGCCCCGGAGTGCACGGTAAAAGGTGGAGACTCTCGCTTGGACGATGGAAGATCAAGGAAAACACGGTCCAAGTAGTTTTCGTTTCATTCCCAAATAAGTTAGTAGGGGTTATTGTTAAAATAATTTGTAACTTTTCAACAAAAGTAATAACAATCTCCTTCCTTCCTTTGCCTTTTCCTCGCTTGAGTCTTGCAATATTTTGACGCATGCTAAAACTATCATAAACAAGGTACATTTCCAAAACGTCACGAGCTTGTAATCCCCTAAGTCCAGAAGGACCCACGCCTCCGCTTAATATACACCCCATGACGCCTCTAAAAAAAAGGAACCCATAGGACCGAGTCCACCCCAGGGCCGGGTCCATCCCGAATCCTCAGGATACCGAGAAGCACCCGGAGCCGACTTCCAAATGGCCGACTCATTCACACCCCGCAACCCATCCGAGTAGGCCAGACAGCCGAAACGGACAATCCAAAACTTTAACTCACCTACAGTTCAAGCAACTACCCCCAACCTTTTCGAACCACCTTACCCAAACCGAAACCACTCTCACACAAGCCAAACCGAGTATAAGGCGGGGCCGGCTGGATATTCATCCACTCTAACTGCCTAACCATTGCACCCCCAAAACCAATTACCAATCTCATTGGGAACCGAGTCTGACCTGAAACAACCACAGCCAAAAAGCCAGTCCCAAATCAGAGACACCCACTTGTTCCAATCCATTATAAAGTATTAATCCCATTAGCCCACGACCCCCAGACATTGAGTCTAGAAGTCACCCTTCCCCTCTAGTACTATTTCCATTAAACCATTATACCCGAGTCTAGATGTCATCATTTCCCTTAGTATTATTTACATTCCCCTCCATTAGGTACTGAGTCTAGAAGCCATCACCCTTCCTTATATTACCCCCATTCCCGTAAGTGTTAATCCCATTAAAACCACTATGCCCAAGCGCCAAGTTCAGTAACCACCGCCCCATTCTTATTACCCCCCAAGCCCTGAGTCCAATTCAAGACCATTCCTACCCTTAGTATTAAGTCCATTGAACCATTAATAAATAACCAACAGAAAAAAAAAAAAAAAAAAAAACAAAACAAAACACAAGAGAATGCCAAAATCATTTCATTAATAAATAAGTACATTACAAGTTCAAGGGGAGTCCAAGAGGGAAATCAGTTTCCCATCTTGAACATCCTTTGCCATATCATAAGGACTAAGGTCAAAATCTGGGGCTAGCAAAGCTATCTGCCTAAGGGCTTTGTTGAAGCCGTCTTCATGCTGCTCCACAATGGCTCCTTCTAAGCAAGCCACCCTCTCGGCAAGACCAGCGTTTTCTTCTTTTAACTTGCCCGCCTCCGACTCGGCAGCGGCAGCCTTAGCCTCTGCCACCTTCAAAGCTTCCCCATTAGAAGCAAGAGCAGCCTCCACCTCCACCACCCTTGACTGAGAATCAGCAAGTGTAGACTTCAGCGAAGCTACTTCAGCCTCTGATGAAGATGCCTTGGTCTTCAGCAAGGAGGACTCGGCTTGAGAAGCAGCAAGTTGGGCCTTCAAGTCCTCAACCTCAGTGCAAGCCTTCTGATTAGCCTCCTTCAGCCTTTCGACCTCAGCCAAGGACTCGGCCCTAGCCTGTTGAGCCTTCTCCAGCTCCTTCTTCGTCACGGCTTCCTTGGCCACAATCTGCTCAGCCTTCCGCAGCATACCTCGCCAGACCTCCAAAGAGGCTATTGATCGGGCCATATAGGCAGTCACCATGTCAATTGAACTGTCGATTCCAGCCGACACCAATAACCCTCGATCATGCGGAGGTATGCGACTGGCAGGAAACAGGCTGCGCATGTCGAATCCGGGTCCCCACAAAGAACCAACAGTGGGGGGGGCCACATAGCAAGGTAAGCCCCCAAGAGGCAAACCCGGCCCAGCCGTCACCACCACTTTGCCTTGAGATTGCGTAGGCATAGGTGGAGAAGAAGGAGTAGCAGTAGCCTTCCCCTTCTTAGCAGCCGCCTCCTCAGCCGAAACGGAATCGGCCTTCTGCTTGGCCGCCTCCTTGTCGAACACGGCCGTAGCCGTCAGCTTTTCAACCATTAGGGCCGAGTCCTTCTCGGCCAATCTAGTAGCCGGCCTCCTCTCAGCAGTGGCCGCACCAGTCTCGACACCCGAAGCCTTCCGGCCAGAACTCCTGGCATCATTGGTCAGACGAGCTTTCTTGATCAGCTCAGCCATATCAACGCCTTGTTTCTTCAGCATACCTGCAAACCAAAACACAGCATATCAGTACATTCGGCGCAAGGCCGAATCCGAAAACGACTCGAAAAGACTCACTCTTTAGGCGGAGAGTAGCATTGTTCGAGGACATCCAAGATACAATGTCTCGGTAGCTCATTCCCCTTGGCAGATTGTCCAATAGCTGCAGATCAACCTTAGCCTCCAGGGGGAGTTGACTCCTCGCCAACCCCTTAAACTTTGGGAGTTCTTGCCAGTATAGTGGCAATGGCCGAGGGTCAATACAGAAGTGACCCGCTTCAACCGCCTCGATCTTCACAAATCGGCTCTTGAAGCCTTTGTAGGAGGCCGTGTAGGAGGTGAAGAGACCCGAGTTGGGCAGAGGGGTCAACGAGACCCACCCCACAGACGGGCCGACTTTGGCGGTGTAGTGGCTGAGGAAGACAGGGGCAGTGGGCAAAATCCCTAGGGCCAAACAGATTACCTTAAAAGCTTGAATCGCCGCCCAGCCATTCAGATGAAGTTGAGAAGGGGCTATCCCCAGCATTCTTAAGACATCTGCCTCGAAGAAGTCAAAAGGGAGGACAACCCCTAAATCCGCCAACACCGTCTCGTACATGAAGACGAAAAGGCGCCTCCCTTCTCTGGCGACATCGCACACCCACTCCCTCTTACTACAGCGCACCATCTCCAACAGACCTACATGCGAGTCGCGAATCCATTTCCCTACCACCGCTAGAGATTCCACCTCAGAGCGGGTCATCTCTGACATATGCTCCAACACATCCTTATGGACCCACATTGGAGGACCCACCTTGGGCCCCAAAGGCCTAGGGGCTGATGAAGCCCCCCCTCAACCATAGCCACAGGCATGACTTCCAAAGCCTCGCCCGACGAAGAAGAAGAGAAAGAAGAAGAAGAAGAACAGGACTCAGAACTCGAAGTACCTGACATGGTGCTCGAGGAAGCGAAAGTTGGTAAAGGCTGGAAGGAGAAGAGAGCTCGAAAAGCAAAGGAATTAACAGAGGCGCAAACCCAAGTATGGAAGAGAAGAAGCAGAAGAGTGAAAGAAATGAGCGTGCTTCCCTTAATAAACCCCCCCTCGAAACCCCGCGACCAATAATTACAGGTCGCGTTTCTCCATAACGGCGCAATCATGGCGCCACCTCGCCATCAATGCAGCCCAAAAACACGAAGAGGCGTGTCCGAAGGGCAGCCATGCACGTCCCTCCACGCGCACCCCCTCAGCTGCCTCAAATTCAAATATTGGAGCCAAAAAAAAAACAAAAAAAAAACAACAAAAAAGAGAGACAGGCCCAAAAAACCTCCGGCCCAACCCAGATATACTTCAGGACCGCCTCCATCTCAATCATCCCCGCGTAGGCCTTCTCCATCTCAACCAGCCCCACGTAGGCCATCTCCATCTCAATCATCCCCGCGTAGGCCGTCTCCAACTCAGTCATCCTTGTGTAGGCTGTCTCCATCTCAGTCAGCCCCACGTAGGCCATCTCCATCTCAGTCAGCCCCACGTAGGCCGTCTCCACCTCAGCCATCCTCGCGTAGGCCACCTCCATCCCAGCCATCCTCGCGTAGGCTGTCTCCATCTCAGCCACCCACGCGTAGGCCGCCCCAGTCATAGTCTGACCCCAGATTACAGACAACGAGTTCCCCCTTCATGCCATCCGCCCCACCAAAGCCTAAAGACCGTTACTCTTACAAAAAAATAAAAATAAAATAAAATAATAATAATAATAATAACAACAACCCAAAAATAACTTTTTGAAATTTGGAGGGCTTGAGTACCAGCCAGTGTGTACCTTGTCTGCTGCCAAATACTTTTTGAAATTTGGAGGGCTTGAGTACCAGCCAGTGTGTACCTTGTCTGTTGCCAAATACTTTTTGAAATTTGGAGGGCTTGAGTACCAGCCAGTGTGTACCTTGCCTGCTGCCAAATAACTTTTTGAAATTTGGAGGGCTTGAGTACCAGCCAGTGTGTACCTTGTCTGCTGCCAAATAACTTTTTGAAATTTGGAGGGCTTGAGTACCAGCCAGTGTGTACCTTGTCTGCTGCCAAATACTTTTTGAAATTTGGAGGGCTTGAGTACTAGCCAGTGTGTACCTTGTCTGCTGCCAAATACTTTTTGAAATTTGGAGGGCCTGGGCACCAGCCAGTGTGTACCCCGCCTGTTGCCAAATACTTTTTGAAATCTGGAGGGCCTGGGTACCAGCCAGTGTGTACCCCGCCTGCTGCCAGATGCTTTTGGAAATTTGGAGGGCCTGGGTGGGTACCAGCCAGTGTTTACCCCGCCTGCTGCCAGATACTTTTGGAAATTTGGAGGGTCTGGGTACCAGCCAGTGTGTACCCCGCTTGCTGCCAGATACTTTTGGAAATTTGGAGGGCCGGGGTACCAACAAGTGTGTACCCCGCTTGCTGCCAGATACTTTTGGAAATTTGGAGGGCCGGGGTACCGGCTAGTGTATACCCCGCCTGCTGCCAAATACTTTTTGAAATCTGGAGGGCCGGGGTACCAGCCAGTGTGTACCCCGCCTGCTGCCAGATACTTTTGGAAATTTGGAGGGCCTGGGTACCAGCCAGTGTGTACCCCGCTTGCTGCCAGATACTTTTGGAAATTTGGAGGGCCGGGGTACCGGCCAGTGTATACCCCGCCCCGCTGCCAAATACTATGCACCTCGCTCGCCCCAAAACCTGGGGGGGCCGAGGCGCCAGCCAATGGTTACCTCGCCTACTCTAAACACCTTACAAATTGGAGCACCAACTGGCCAGCTCGCACTTTGACCACGGTCATAAGCCTCCATCCTCATTCCATCAATCCAAGTCTTCATCTTTATTTACGCTTATCCAAAAAAGGATCACATCCTTTTCAGGAAAAACCTAAATAAAGAGGGGGCCACTGTTATACCCCAAATCAGTCCGGCCCAATCTTTCAGAATGGGCCAGACCTCCAACCTTCGAGTCAACCCCGAATCAACCTTGGCCCGCCTAGAAGCCACCCGGACTCAGTCAAACCAAGACTGGAAAAACATTGGACGAGACCGAGTCCGCCTCACCCACGACTCCGATTCCCAGCCAAGTGGTCCAGGACTTAGGAGAATCTTAACCGAGACCAAGTCAACCCTATCTAATCCACAGCCGAGTCGCCCAGAATCTTAGGAATCTTAACTACCCCCCCCCCCGAGACCCAGTCAACCCTATCCAATCCACAACCGAGTCGCCCAGAATCTTAGGAATCTTAACTACCCCCCCCCCCCACACACGCGGAGCTGCCTCTGTTTCTAGCCCAACAACTACTATCATGCAAAGCCCAAGGGGACCATCCAACCACTACTCAACCCTATATAAACCCCTGCTACAAAGTGTCAAGGAGAAGAAAAAAGGAGGAAGAGGAAGAAGAACAGCAGAGACGAAAAGCTGACGATTGCTAAGAAAGGAAGGAAGCGTCCCGAATCCAGATTGAAGGGCAAGCAGAAGTACTCGTCTACAAGCAAGAGTCATCTACTCGCTTCAGCATCCGGGTTGGTCGGTCCCCTTTTCTTTTCATAATTAGCGTAGTATTGTTCGCATCGTCAAACACGATCCTCTTCTGAAATCCCCTCTTAACCTAGTAGCCCCCAGTCCAAGAGAAACCGAGACTCCACCCAAGGCCGAGTCTGTCTCGACCTAAACCTCTTGACCGAGCATGACTCGGCTAGAAAGATGAGACCACAGTCAGCCTAACTCCCCACTCGCCTGGAGACCAGAACTACGTAGACTTTGAACCCTCTAAAGCCGAGGTACGTAGGCCTAGAGGGCACACCTCTATCAAGTCAAATCCCAAATTCCTCAAATCTTAAATCCCCAAAACTCTCAGAACACCTCACCTGAACCCCCCCTTCCCCAAGACTTAAAACCAAAAGCACAACCCAAAATGCAAGCACTATCTCTCCCCCCATATGGTTAACTAAGGGTAACTGTCAAGTGATAGGCATGCCAAGGAGCCCTTATGCCCCCTAGCATGTAACCAACTCCCGAACCCAAATCCCTGACGCCAGACCAGCCTTTCCTTAGGTTTCCCTATATTCCTAAAAAATGTAGGTGGCGACTCCAGACGGCCGAAACTGAGTCGGTCATAAGTACAGGTGAGTCAGTCCTTACGTCACAATTTTCGGGTTGTGACAATAACCAGCTTGCCTCTGGTAGGTATTCAGTGTGGATCCGAATTGTTGAGCTTCATATGGTCCCTGATTCGGTCCTGACCGAAATGGTTGTCTTCCATGTTGCTGGCTATCGAATGGCCGATTCTGATACGGTTGCTGCCTGATTCCACATATTTCTTTCCGGATGGTTGCAGTTCTGGATGCCGGAAAGAACTTCTCCAAGAATGCGCGCTTCATGTCTCTCCAAGTGTTGAAAAGTGCTAGCTGAAGGTACAGCCAATCTTTTGCTGCTCCATCCAAGGAGAATGGGAACGCCTTCATCTTGATATAGTCCTCTGATATCCCCTGCGGCCTCATTGAAGAGCAGACCACATGGAATTCTTTCAAGTGTTTGTGGGGGTCTTCTCCTGCAAGACCATGAAATTTTGGCAACAGGTGTATAAGACCAGATTTCAACTCATAAGTTTGAGCTGGCTTCAGCTGTGGGTATTGGATGCACCAAGGTTGATACACCACGTCTGGAGTAGCTAATTCCTTCAACGTTCTATCGTTATTCTCCATTTGTCCTCAAAAGAATCAAAATTGAAAACAGTACTTGAAACAGTGAATGCAGAAATGGAAACTACAATTATCAGTTAACTAACTAATGAAACTATAAGGATGGAATAGAGAAAGGGCGCAATGCATGTCAACTACAAGAATACGAAAAGAATGCAAAAAGAATGCAATGCAGATGTGTTTTTTTTTTTGGCGGTGAGTTCACGCAGGAAAATTAACAACACTTAACATGCTTTTATTTAGGATCCCATAAGGACAGACACATATAAAATCAACGACTCAATTAAACTGACTTGACAGACACACTTCACAGACTCAAGATTCGACCTTACTTAGTGATGATGGGCGTTTTACAATCGTTTTACGGCGCTTCTCAAATAACTAAAGCTAACTATAGCATAGCTAACCCTAGGTCATTCTTCTCAAGGACACAGTGTGTTCCGTTGTGAATTGGTGTAAAGTGAAGTGGAGTAGAATCTGAGATGTAAAGTACTGACTCGTCTCAGCAATGGCCGAGTTGCTCTCAACGGAGACTGAACCGAGTCAATCTCAACAGAGACGATCCGGCTTGGTCTCGGTTAAGTGCAGACGGAGGGCAGCTATAGAGGTGGACTATCTCTGTTTCAGACTTAGAAAGCAGTAAAGAAGGGGGGTTGGGGTGCAAGTAAAGCAGAAAGTAAGCTAAGACTATGAATGCAATAAACATATACTACTGTTGCTAATCACTATTGTTATTATTATATAACTGTGTTCATGTTCAGTTCCATTAGTTCAAGTTCAGTTCAGGTTCCACATTCCAGTTCTCAGTCCATATCAGCCTTTGGTAGTCTTATGACGATCGCCAAACATTCGTCCATTGCCATACCGAGGAATTATGCAATCGCTACCTCATCGGGTTAAGCGGGGATTAGGTGCAGAGCTGATTTTAGGTTCTTGATTAACTATCGTTAACTGATTACCTACTGAATTAGTTAAACCAGTTCCGATCGACTTAGCTTAACATTGTTCATATTCAAATGCAATCGCGATTCAAACATGAATTAAGGAAGAGGAAGAGAAAGGAGATATGAAATGCAGAATGAAATCGATTAACGAAATAGAATACAAATACAAGTGGTCCCTGAAGTTCAGATGGACCCATCTTCCACGACGATCGCCATGGTTGATGGTGGTGGTTCACCTCCGTTAGCTTGAGCGCTGAGGATCAGCTCCTCCAGAGTGCGTCAGTAATCTGATCGGTCCCCTCTGGCAGACTTCGGCTTCCCAATCTCAGACCTGCACTTCCTCAATCGAGCGAAACGCCAATACAGCACCGTGCACCACCAGGAATGGAAGGATGAGGGCGAGGAGATGGAGTAAATGAAGTGTATTAATAGTGAATTCAAAAACAAAACAAAAGTGCACAGCTCCTCCTATATATACACGAGCTGAGCAGCTAGATGCTATCAAAATATCCTAACGAATCCTAACAGAATTACACTATGAATGTCCTATTCTACCCCTATGGAGATCTTTCAACGTGACATGGCAGATTTCCTAAGAGTGACATGGCATTTGAGCTGCCGCTGAGATGGGCTCCGAGCTGGATAGCTGATGTGGTCAATACAACTGGGCCTCTCTACTGGGCTGCTGGGCTGCAAGGCATGGGTTGCCGAGACGACTCTGGTCCAACCGAGATGGAGTCGGACTGGCCAGGATGACTTCATCTCGGCTAACATTCCTCTGTTGACCCTGGTCAACTCGGCTTGACCTGCAGAAGAAGGAGTGATACTTTTATTAGCTAAGAAATCTGATTTAACACAAATTTGCATTTTCTCTGTAATCGAACCCATAGAATGAATCCTAGCTAACAATCCACTTTTAAGCACAGAATAGTCTTGTAAACCTCCTTCTTAGGTGTCTAAAAGATGTATAAATTGTGACTCATCACACCCCTACACTTACCCTTTTGCACTCCTGGGCAAAATAAAATGAAAATCATCAAGGGGAAATTTTTTAAAGATAGAAAAGAATTTTCTTCACTTGGCTTTCTTTAGTTCAACCGAGACAGAGTCGGCACTCATTCACTCTGGGATCGAGATACTCTAGCAATCCGGGAATTACTCCTTCCGCGCTCTAGGCAAATTTCATGACCTGCAAACAAGAGAAGGTAACCAAGAGTGACAGAGCTCTCTTTTAGGCAAATAACTCCCTCATTTCTCACGTGTTTGGCTTGTATTTACACTCAACATTCATGGAGCTGATATTACCATACTTTGGCAAATCTCTTCTTACACCTGCAAAAACACACACCGTTATGATCACTAGGACTTCTTTTTCGGCTTGTAGCGAGGTTGGGTCACGGGTAGGATAAAATATGGGAAAACTAGCTTCAGGACCCACGAGGCAGAGAGAGGGGCAATGGGGAGTAAGCTTTTTCAGCCTGAGGATAACCCGGGATGCTGTCAATTTCTCCTCCTTGCTGCTACCGGCTCATTTTCTTTTTTCTCATTATACAACTTATGCAGCTGTTTTCTTTCTTTATTTGTTTCAGCTCAGATTTTCAGCTGCTTGCTTCCTCTTTTTCTCTTTTCTTTCTTTCACTCGCTTTTTATTCTTTTTCTTGCATTTTCGAGCCTTAGAGGGTGCTGAACAACCTTTTGCTTCCTGGAGTTCCCCACACTTGATCATGACTTACTCCCAAAACAATTCCAAAGCTCCTCTGCTCCTCGAGGGTGAGGTTGATTCATGGTTTTTTCTGGCCTTGGCTTGTAGTGAGCTGTTTAGGAAGAATGGTTATATTAGGCTCAAAAGGGGTAAACAACAGACACATTTGTTCAGGTAGGCTTTATTTGGCTCAGGGCTTATAAGAAACATGGCCTAGATCATGTCATTCCTGCATGTGAGAACAGTTGTATCCAGAGAGTTAAGGCAAAATGTAGAATATACAGTTATCATGAATGCAAAAATCACACTAGAAAAGAAATGGCAAGATGTAAGCCATCAATGTTTACAAGGCTCAAAATCTCACACAGGTTGTATTTGCTCTGACACAGGGGGTTTCCTTTTTAGATTCTCAGTCAACTATTGACTAGAGCACAAAAGTTTCATTCCCCTCAAGCTAGAGAAATCTCTTGCCACAGTTGCAGAGTTACTTCCTACTGACTTATTCAAACTTTCAGAAGCCAGTTCAAGATTCTTTTCAAAACAATTTTACTTTTGACAATTCACTTGGAAATTCTGATTAGAAAGATTAAAGGTAAATGACAAAATTGAAACTCTGCCAGGCCGAAGATGTTCCGGATCCGGCCGAGATGGCACGGAGCCGGCATGGACTCGGCTTAGACAGCTTTTATTGAAAAACATGACAGATTTAAAAAAATGAAACGACGCAACCGAAAGAAAACAGCAAAGTGATACTAACAAAACAAAAATTAAAATTAGCAGAGTTCAGGAGAGTGGGGACAGAGTTAAGACACAGAAGTTAGATGACTGTATATTTATCCCCCCCACACTTCAAATCTGCATTGTCCTCAATGCGAGGCAGGATCTTCTAGAGATGCTGGTTCCATCAATGATATTATCTCCATGTCATGAGTGATAGGCGCTGGACCTTCATGGAATGGCTTAATCTGATGCCCATTGACCTGGAAGGTGCTGTTGCTGTGTTCATCTTTTAGCTGTACTGCACCATGGGGAAACACATTAGTGATAATAAAAGGCCCATCCCATCTAGAACGTAGTTTTCCTGCAATAAGCTTGAGACGTGAGTTAAACAAGAGGACTTTCTGGCCAACTCGGAATTCTTTTCTCAGGATCTGCTGGTCATGGAATCGCTTGATTTTCTGCTTGTAGATCCTGGAGTTTTCATATGCTTCCAAGCGGAGTTCATCTAGCTCTTGCAGCTGAAATTTTCTCTGCTCTCCTGCTTGGTCATAGGCCAGATTGCACTGCTTAACAGCCCAGTATGCTCTGTGTTCTAGCTCCACAGGAAGGTGACAGGCTTTACCGAAAACAATCCTATAGGGAGACATCCCTAAAGGTGTTCGGTATGCAGTTCTATGAGCCCAGAGCATCCTCATGAGGCGGCTCCAGTCCTTCCTGCTGGGATTGGTCATCTTTTGCAATGTTGTCTTGATTTCCCTGTTGAACACTTCTGCTTGGCCATTTGTTTGGGGGTGGTAGGCAGTAGCAATTTTGTGTGCTACTCCATATTTTTGAAGAAGGGAAGCCATAGCTCTGTTACAGAAGTGACTGCCTTGGTCACTTATGAGTGCTTTTGGCACACCGAACCTGTAGAAAATATTGGACTTCAGAAAGTCCGCAACCACTCTTGCATCATTTGTTCTGGTGGCAATGGCTTCTACCCATCTTGATACATAATCCACGGCCAGCAGAATGTATGAGTATCCATTGGAGACTGGGAATGGCCCCATGAAATCTATTCCCCAGACGTCAAAGATTTCACAGAATAGGATGGGTTGCTGAGGCATTTCATGCCTTCTGTTCATGGCCACTCCTGCTTTTTGACAATTCTCGCAGGTGGAGACGAATTCATGCGCGTCCCTGAAGATAGTTGGCCAGTAAAGGCCACAGTCGAGTACTTTCCTAGCAGTCCGAGTTGACCCATAGTGACCGCCTCCAGGAGCCGAATGGCAGAACTGGAGAACCGAATTGAACTCGGCTTCAGGAATGCACCTGCGGATGATCTTGTCACTGCACAGTCTCCAAAGGTAGGGATCATCCCAAATGTAGTATTTGGCATCGCTTCTGAGTTTATCTTTGTATGCCCGAGATGCCTCTGGTGGAAACCGAGATGCTGCCACAAAATTACAAATGTCAGCAAACCATGGTGGAGACGTTTTAATATGCAGCAAGTGCTCATCAGGGAACTCGTCTCGGATAGGCATCAGTTCGCTTTCTTTCTCAATTCTGCTCAGATGATCTGCTACAGAATTCTCAGCACCTCTTTTATCTCTGATTTCCAGGTTGAATTCTTGAAGAAGAAGCATCCACCTAATCAGTCTTGGCTTAGCATCAGGCTTCTTCAGCAAGTACCTCAAGGCGGCATGGTCAGAGAATACAATTATCTTGGAACCGAGAAGGTAGGAACGAAATTTGTCCACGGCAAAAACTATTGCCAAGAGCTCCTTCTCAGTTGTTGTGTAGTTTTGTTGGGCCGGATCCATAGTTCTGGATGCATAGGCTACCACGTGCGCTGGTTGGCCGGCTCGAGCTCTTTGGCCGAGAACGGCTCCTAATGCCGAGTTGGATGCATCGCACATTAATTCAAAGGGGATGTCCCAGTCTGGTGCTTGCAGAATAGGTGCGGATGTGAGTCTTCTCTTCAGCTCCTGAAATGCTTCCATACAGGGCCGGTCAAAGTTGAATTCCACATCCTTCTGTAGCAGCTTGGATAGAGGCAAGGCAAGTTTACTGAAATTTTTGATGAATCTCCTGTAAAAGCCTGCGTGTCCTAGGAATGAGCGAACCTCCCGCACAGAAGTGGGGTTTGGAAGGGAAGTAATGATATCTATCTTTGCTTTGTCTACCTCGATGCCCCTGTTGGAGACCAGGTGTCCCAACACTATTCCTTCAGTCACCATGAAGTGACATTTTTCAAAATTGAGCACAAGATTTGTGTCAATGCATCTCTTCAACACTCTTGATAGATTACTCAGGCATGCATCAAATGAATCGGCATATACCGTGAAGTCATCCATGAATACCTCCATGCAGTCCTGCAGCAAGTCCGAGAAGATGCTCATCATGCAACGTTGAAATGTACTCGGAGCATTGCAGAGGCCAAATGGCATGCGTGTGTGATAAAGCCTTTTTGTATGGTGTCGTTTTCAACACTTTATCAGATAACTAAAGCTAACCATAGCATAGCTAACCTAGGTCATTCTTCTCAGGGACACAGTGCGTTCAATGAATATTTCAATAGGCGGTAAACGAAAACCGAAATCTCAGTGTAGGATACTGAATCACCTCAGCACTGGCTGAGTTGCATTAGGCAGAGACTGGGCCGAATTGATCTCGGCAGGGACGATCCGGCTCGGTCTCAGCTGAGTGCAGACAGACGCTACAGAGGACTATCTCTGTCTCAGACTCGAAAAGCAGCAAATGAGGGGAATGATTCAGGATTCAATTCAATTACAAACAAAATTGAGACTAATTAATGTGTTGAATACTGTTCTAAGACTAATATTACTACTGTGTCCAATTTCAGTCCCAATATCCAAGGTTTTCTGGTTCGTTTTCTCCAGTTACAGTCCATATCAGCCTCTAGTAGTCTTATGGCAATCGCCACAGATCCGTCTCATGCCATACCGAGGATTTACACAATCGTTACCTCATCTGTTGGTAGAGATTAAGTTCAAGCTGATTTTAGAGTCTCAATTAATTGTCATTAAGTGATTATCTACTGAAATAGTTAAACCAATTCCAATCAGTTCAGTTTAACCTTGTTCTATTACCAGGTGCAATCGCAACACAGCAATTGAATTTAAACATCAGAAATGCAATGGAGTTTAGAATTCAGAAATCGCTCATGATATTGAAAGTAAAATACAAACACAGGGCTTGGATTCGGTGGCTCCGTCTTCCACAACGATCGCTATGGACGACGGTGATGGTTCACTGCTGCTAGCTAGGAGTTAAGGTTCGGATCCTCCAGTGCGTTGGAACTCCAATCGGTCTCCTCCGATAATCTTGGCTTCTCAATCCTTAGCTTCCATTTCCTCTATCGAGAGAAATGCCATTGAAAGCACCGTTCACCACCGTGAATGGAAGAGAGAAATTGAGGGAAGAATTAGAGAGTATGGGCGCGGGAAAGTTTTGAATGCCAAAAGCCCCCTATTCTATCAGAGTTTAGTTTATTTATACAAGGTTGGGCACAGCTAACGATGCTAACAGAATTACAAGCAAAGTTCCTATTCTACCCTTGCGTTGCAAGTTACTCTAGGAGGTGACGTGGAGCGTGAGTTGTGTCCAGGGTGGCTAATATTGCTGACGTGGAGTTCCACCTGGATCTTCCTGACTTGGTTCTTTGCACGGCCGAGTCTTGGCCTGGCCGAGAGTCTCTCGGCTTGTACTTTTGGCTGGTTGGCTGGACCTGCAATGAAGAGATAATTAGCTAATGAATCTTGATTAGGCACAGATTATGTTTTACTTCGGGTTTTGGCCATTAATTTGGATTTTAGCTAACAGTTGTCCTCTTAAGCTCATGAGTTGCTCAATGGCACTCTTATTAGGTCCCTTTGAGATGTGCTGTTTATGATTCATCAGTGTGTACGCAAAGGTACCAAATGGGCAGGTGAAGGTTGTCTTATGTTGATCTTCAGGGGCTATATGAATTTGCATGTAGCCTGAGAATCCATCAAGAAAGCAGTAATGGGATCTCCCTGCTAATTTTTCAAGCATTTGGTCAATGAAAGGCAGAGGAAAGTGATCCTTGCGAGTTGCTTGATTCAATCTTCTGTAGTCGATGCACACTCGCCAACTGTTCTGAATCCTTGTTGGCACCAGCTCATCCTGCTGATTCTTCATGATGATCATCCCGGACTTTTTGGCACCACTTGCACAGGGCTCACCCATTGGCTATCCGAGATGGGGTAGATGATTCCTGCAGCAAGGAGCTTTGTGACTTCTTTTTTAACCACGTCCAGGAGTGTTGGATTCAGTCTTCTTTGCGGCTGCCTTATGGGCTTGATTTCCTCCTCCATTAATATTCTATGCATGCAAATGGAGGGGTTTATGCCAGGAAGGTCTGCTAGCTTCCACCCTATTGCCTTCTTATGTTGCCTGAGAACCTCCAACAACTTGTCCTCTTGTTCTTGGTCGAGATTGCTAGCAATAATAACCGGGAGTTGTTGGTCCTTGTTCAGGTAGGCATATTTCAGGTGACTCGGCAATGTTTTTAATTCTGTGGGTGATGGTGATGGAGATTTGTCAGTTTCTGAAGTTGGATCCGACTGGCCGACTTGATCTTGATCACGCACCAGGTGTGCCAACATGATTTCGGCCTCTGTCTGCTTCAGCCTCTGTCTGCTTCGGCCGGCTCGGTTTCATGGTTTTGGCTATTGTCGGAATGGAGTCGGCATTGGCTTTAAGCGTTCCTTCTGAGTCAGATCCGGATGGACTTTTTGTTTTTGCTATAGTATGAGTTAGGTCTTCTGTGGCCGACTCATTCTTGGCTGTAAAAATTGTCGATAAGTGTGCAATGGAAGACTTTTCAGCTTCAGCGACCTTGTTTTCTGCATCATTTGAGTACTCCGAGTGTTCTGTGCTGCAGACTTGGTCTAACAATTCGGACAGTTCCACTTCAAAGGCCAAGTCAGCAACATCACTATGATTGTCCTCAGAGTTGGAGAGGTCTTGTACTTCTTCATAGTCGGCCTCTTCATCTGTAACTCCTGGGCAGCTGCTTTCATTATCATTCTCAGCAGACTCTTCAATGTTTTCACCACTACCTTTTAGTTGAAGATATTCTTCAACTAGTTCATCAAGTATATCAATGCCAAAGAGAGAGTGGTCTTCGGTTGGGTGCTTCATAGCTTCGAAAATATTGAATTGCACCAAGGCGTCACCGAATTCCATGAAGAGCGTCCCTGCATACACATCAATCTTTGTTTTGGCTGTCATCAAGAAAGGTCTTCCCAGAATTAAGGTGGATTCCTTCCCGGATGTTTCTTCCTCCATGTCTAGCACGTAAAAATCAGCTGGAAATATTAGTTCATTGACTTGGACGAGAACATCCTCGAGAACTCCCGGGGGTTGGACAATACTCCTGTTTGCCAGCCTGAATGGTCATCCCCTGTGGGTTCCAAGTCACCAAAATTCAGGGACCTGTAGATTGATGTGGGCATGACATTAATTGAGGCTCCCTGGTCCAACATGGCATTGGCAAAAGTGCATTCGCCGATGGTGCATGGGACCGAAAAGACTCCTGTGGTCTCTGCATTTTTTGGCAGAGTTAAGGCACTTGTAGTGATTGCTCCATTCTGTGTCGAGCTGACACCACACCTCCAGTTTCCTTGCTCCCCTTTATTTTTTTCTCCTTTTGTGTACACACAATTCCTTGAGGAATTTTGCGTACTTTAGGGACTGTTTAATAGCATCGAGGAGTGGAATATTGATTTCCACCTTACGGAACATCTTCAACAATTCTTCATCGACTCGGCTTCCTTGCCGAAGTGGTCCGAGATGGAAATGGCAATGGGACAGTTGTCTCTGGCTGAGACTGTAAGTCGGCATTTCACTTGGAGTCGGCTTCTTTTGATCTTGGCACCTGCTCCAGTGTAGGTTGAGGTAGTTCTTTTCCACTTCGAAGAGTGACTACACTAGCGTTACCTCTCGGATTTGGAATGGGTTGAGCGGGAAGGTTGCTAGATCCTGCCGACTGTAATTGGCTTACAGTGTTAGCTAGTTGTCCAATCTGCGTTTTGAGGTCCTGGATGGTGGCGGTCATGTTCTGCTGGAACTGTAAATTGCTGGAGCTCACAGATTGTTGGAACTCCAGGTTGCTGGTTGCAAGCTGCTTCATCAGGTCTTCCAGAGATGGAGAGTTGCTTGGAGTAGGCATTCTCTGCTGTTGTTGTTGCTGCTGGAAAGGTGGTACTTGGTATTGCGGAGTCGGCTGTTGATAACCTGCTTGCCTCTGATAGGTGTTCGGTGTGGATCCGAATTGTTGGGTTGCATATGGTCCTTGATTCGGTCCTGGCCGAAATGGCTGTCTTCCCTGTTGCTGGTTATCAAATGGCCGATTCTGATACGGCTGCTTCCCGTACTGAAATCCACCTATGGCTCCAACATTTTCTGGCTGGTCCGACTCGGTTTCTTGGAGAGTGGGGCACATATCAGTGGGGTGCTCCATGGAAGTACATATGCCACATACTTTTGCTGCCATGGCTGGTTGGTGTTGCCCAACAGCAAGCTGTCTCACCAATGATGTTAACTCGGTCAGCTGATTCTCCAACCTCTGATTGGAAGCTACACCGATTTCACTCACCATCCGTGGTTGATTCGGCCCTCTGATCCCAAACTGCTGTGTATTGCTTGCCATATTGGAAATCAGATGCCGTGCTGCTGCTGGTGTTTTATCCATCAAAGCCCCGCCACTGGCTGCGTCTATCATACTTCTGTCCATCAGCGATAATCCTTCATAAAAATACTGGATCAGCAACTGTTCGCTGATCTGATGATGTGGACAGGTGGCACAGAGTTTGTTGAACCTCTCCCAGTACTCGTGCAGTGTCTCTCCTGTATGTTGCCTTACCCCACATATTTCCTTTCTAATGGACGCAGTCTATGGGATGCCTGGAAAAGAACTTCTCCAGAAAGGTGCGCTTCATGTCTCCCCAGGTATTGAAAAGTATTGGCTGAAGATACAGCCAATCCTTCGCTGCTCCATCCAGGGAGAATGGAAATGCCTTCATTTTGATGTAGTCTTCCGATATCCCTTGCGGCCTCATTGTAGAACAGACCACATGGAATTCTTTTAAATGCTTGTGGGGATCTTCTCCTACAAGACCATGAAACTTAGGCAACAGGTGTATAAGACCAGATTTTAACTCATATGTTTGAGCTGGCTCCAGTTGTGGGTATTGGATGCACCAAGGTTGATACACCACGTCTGGAGTGGCTAATTCCTTCAGCGTCCTATCGTTATTCTCCATTCGTCCTGATTCTGCAAAGACGTTAGAACTAAAAACAAAATTGTTAATGTAGAACTGGTTAGAGTCAGCTACAGGATCTATATTGATACTAGTATCTACTGCAATGTTCCTAATTTTGCGTAATCTACGTAAGGTTAATTCTATCTCTGGGTCAAAAACATACAATGGGTCAGTACTACTCCTAGTCATGCATTGTACATATTATGCAGAAAAATCAGAAATAGTACTTGAAATGGTGAATGCAGAATTGGAAATTACAACGATCAGCTAACTAACTAATGGAACTACAGAATGACATACAGAAAGAATGCAATTAAACTAGCAAGAATGCAAACAGAAAAACTAGCTGAATGCAAGAATGTAATGCAGAAAGAAAGATGCAGTAGTGAATACAAAACAGAATGCTGATTCTACGTAGATATTTTTAGCGATGAATTCATGCAGAGAAACAAATAATAGTCAACATGCTTTTTATTTAGGATCCATAAACAAAACAGACAGACATAGACAAGTTCAAAAGACTCAAGACTGACTTGACAGACACACTTTACAGACTCGGAATTCGACCTCACTAAACTTGGCACACAAAGACACAAAAGAACTTGTGTCCCCGGCAACGACGCCAATTTGATGATGGGCGTTTTTACAGTCGTTTTACGCGCTTCTCAAATAACTAAAGCTAACTATAGCATAGCTAACCCTAGGTCATTCTTCTCAAGGACACAGTGTGTTCCGTTGTGAATTGGTGTAAAGTGAAGTGGAGTAGAATCTGAGATGTAAAGTATTGACTCGTCTCGGCAATGGCCGAGTTGCTCTCAACGGAGACTGAGTCGAGTCAATCTCAACAGAGACGATCCGGCTTGGTCTCGGTTAAGTGCAGACAGACGCTATAGAGGTGGACTATCTCTGTTTCAGACTTAGAAAGCAGTAAAGAAGGGGGGTTGGGGTGCAAGTAAAGCAGAAAGTAAGCTAAGACTATGAATGCAATAAACATATACTACTGTTGCTAATCACTATTGTTATTATTATATAACTGTGTTCATGTTCAGTTCCATTAGTTCAAGTTCAGTTCAGGTTCCACACTCCAGTTCTCAGTCCATATCAGCCTTTGGTAGTCTTATGACGATCGCCAAACATTCGTCCATTGCCATACCGAGGAATTATGCAATCGCTACCTCATCAGTTGGCAGGGATTAGGTGCAGAGCTGATTTTAGGTTCTTGATTAACTATCGTTAACTGATTACCTACTGAATTAGTTAAACCAGTTTCGATCGACTTAGCTTAACATTGTTCATATTCAAATGCAATCGCGATTCAAACATGAATTAAGGAAGAGGGAAGAGAAAGGAGATATGAAATGCAGAATGAAATCGATTAACAGAAACAGAATACAAATACAGTGGTCCTGAGTTCAGATGGACCCATCTTCCACGACGATCGCCATGGTTGATGGTGGTGGTTCACCTCCGTTAGCTTGAGCGCTGAGGATCAGCTCCACCAGAGTGCGTCAGTAATCTGATCGGTCCCCTCTGGCAGACTTCGGCTTCCCAGTCTCAGACCTGCACTTCCTCAATCGAGCGAAACGCCAATACAACACCGTGCACCACCAGGAATGGAAGGATGAGGGCAAGGAGATGAAGTAAATGAAGTGTATTAAGAGTGAATTCAAAAACAAAACAAAAAGTGCACAGCTCCTCCTATATATACACGAGCTGAGCAGCTAGATGCTAACAAAATATCCTAACGAATCCTAACAGAATTACACTGTGAATGTCCTATTCTACCCCTATGGAGATCTTTCAACGTGACATGGCAGATTTCCTAAGAGTGACATGGCATTTGAGCTGCCGCTGAGATGGCCTCCGAGCTGGATAGCTGATGTGGTCAATACAACTGGGCCTCTCTACTGGGCTGCTGGGCTGCAAGGCATGGGTTGCCGAGACGACTCTGGTCCAGCCGAGATGGAGTCGGACTGGCCAGGATGACTTCATCTCGGCTAACATTCCTCTGTTGACCCTGGTCAACTCAACTTGACCTGCAGAAGAAGGAGTGATACTTTTATTAGCTAAGAAATCTGATTTAACACAAATTTGCATTTTCTCTGTAATCGAACCCATAGAATGAATCCTAGCTAACAATCCATTTTTAAGCACAGAATAGTCTTGTAAACCTCCTTCTTAGGTGTCTAAAAGATGTATAAATTGTGACTCATCACTTAGCTTGGCACACAAAGACACAAAAGAACTTGTATCCCCGGCAACGGGGCCAATTTGATAATGGCTTCTTTTTAGTCGTTTTGAACTCTTATCAAATAACTAAAGTTAACTATAGCATAGCCAACCCTAGGTCATTCTTCTCACGGACACAGTGTGCTTAGTTGTGATTCAGTGTGAAGTAAAATGTTATCGAATCTTAAGATGTAAAGTTTTGAATCCCCTCGGTACTGGTCGAGTCGCTCTCGGTAGAGACAAAGCTGAGATGATCTCAGTAGAGATAATCTGGCTTGGTCTCGGCTGAGTGTAGACAGACGCTACAGAGATGGACTATCTTTGTTTCAGACCAGAAAACAGTAAACAGGGGGGATTTTGAATGTAAGCAAAGAAAAAAGTAAACTAAGACTACGAATGCAGTAAACATATACTACTATTACTAGTTATCTACTATTATTATTATTTAACTGTGTTCATATTCAGTTCTGTCGGTCCAAGTCCAATCCAATTCCCACACTCCAGTTCTCAGTCCATATCAGCCTTGGGAAGTCTTATGGCAATCACCAAAGGTTCGTCCATTGCCATATCGAGGATTTATGCAATCGCTACCTCATCAGTTGGCAGGGATTAAGTTCAGAGCTGATTTTAGGCTCTCGATTAACAATCGTTAAATGATTACCTACTGAATTAGTTAAACCAGTTCCAATCGGCTTAACTTAACATTGTTCACAATTTAATTGCAATCGCAGATTAAATCATGAATTAAAGTAGAGGAGGAGAATGGAGATAAAAAATGCATAATGAAATTGATTTAACAGAAACAAAATACAAGTACAGTGGTTCTGAATTCAGGTGGATCCATCTCCCACGACGATCGCCATGGTTGACGGTGGTGGTTCACCTCCGATAGCCTGAGCGTTGAGGATCAGCTCTACTAGAGTGCGTCAGTAATCTGATCGGTCCCCTCTGATAGACTTCAGCTTCCCAGTCTCAAACCTGCACTCCCTCGATCGAGAGAAACACCAAAGCAGCATTGTGAACCACCGTAGAATGGAGAAAAACGAGAGCGAGAAGATGATATAATGAGTGTGGAATCAGAGTGAATTCAAAAACCCGTAAAAAGTACATAGCTTCTCCTTTATATACACGAGCTGTGATATGCTAATCCTAACAAATCCTAACAGAATTACAATGTGAATTTCCTATTCTACCCCTATGAAGATCTTTCAATGTGACGTGGTAAATTCCCTAAGAGTGACATGGCAGCTAAGCTGTCGCTGAGGTGGTCATCGAGCTGGGTAGCTGATGTGGTCAGTACAATCGGGCTGCTCTTTATTGGGCTGCTGGGCTACCAGGCATGGACTGCCGAGACGACTCTGGCTTGGCCGAGATGGAGTTGGTCTGGCCGGGATGACTTCATATCGGCTGAGACTCCTCTATTGACCCAGGTCAACTCGGCTTGACCTGCAGAAGAAGGAGTGATACTTTTTATTGGCTAAGCACTCTGAATTAACACATATTTGTATTTTCTCTATATTTAAGCCCATAAAATGAATCTTAGCTAACAATCCATCCTTAAGTATAGAATAGTCTTGCAAGCGTCCTTCTTAGGTGTCTAAAAGATGTATAAATTGTGACTCATCATTGAGCTGGTTCTAGCTGTGGATACTGGATGCACCAAGGTTGATACACCACATCTGGTGTAGCCAGCTCCTTTAGAGTTCGATCATTATTCTCCATTTGTTCCGACTCTGCAAAATTGTTAGTTCTACTGTACTCAAAAGAATCAGAAGTGTTAGTAACAGGGCTACTACTATTAGAAATAGTAGTAGCCCTATTGATCTCAGCCCTTCAAGAGTTCTAGCCTAAGTGAGTCGTCCTAGCCAGACCGACTCCTTCCTGGATCGGCCAGCTCTGTAGGTCTAGTAGCCACGTGGAGTAGCCCAATCAGCAATCCAATCTGGGCATCCAGGTTAGCTCCATCCAACTGAACTACCACGTCACTCATGGGAGAAGCTTGCAGCGCAAGTTGAGCAAGGGTAGATTAGGAAGTTCAGTTTGTAATTCTGTTAGGAGATCGTTATCTAGTGTATTTAGTAAGGTCGTCTATATATAGGTAGAGCTAGGCACATTTAATGGTTGTTGAATTCATATTTGATACCATATACATTTACGCTCCATAATCTCGCGTATGCTCTCCATATTCACGGTGGTACACGGTGTCTTCAATGGCGTTTCTCTCGATCGAGGAAGTGCAGGTCATGGACTGAGAGGCCGAAGGTTATCAGAAGGGACCGCTTGGCTTGCCATCACACTTTGGTGGACCTGATCCTCAGCGCCTTGGCTAACAGAGGTAAACCATCACCATTTGACCATGGCGATTGTCGTGGAAGACGGATTCATTGAATTCACATCCTGTGTTTGTACTTCATTCTCAGTAATATGAGTAGTTCTAATTTCAATCTCACATTTGCAATTCCTGTGTTTCAATTCACTTGCTATGTTGCGATTGCGTGTGGTAATGTGAACGAATGTTGAACTAAGCCGATTGGAACTAGTTTGACAACTTCAATAGGTGATCAATTAGATAACCTAAAATCAACTCCGAACTTAATCCTTGCTAAATGTTGGGGTAGCGATTGTGTAAATCCTCGGTATGGCAGTGGACGAATGTTTGGCGATCGTCATAAGGGAACCCAAGATTGATATGGAACATGAACTTGAGTAAGCAAACTAGAACTAACTTGATTGTTGAGACTGAACATGAACACAGTAGTAGCAGTAGGAGTAGCTAGTTTAGTTGCATTTGCATTATTAGTTTAATTGCTATCTCTTTACTTAATCCGCAACCAAACCCTCGTTTACTGCAATTTAGTTCGAAACAAGGTTAGTCTGACTCTATTGCATCTATAAGCACTTAGGCGAGACCGTGTCGGATAAGGCTCTGTCGAGTCCATATCGAACCTATCTCTGTCGAAAGCAACTCAGCACCTAGTCGAGAGTGAGTCTGCATTTTACACTTGAGTTTCTACACTACTTCAGTTTTCACACAAGATCATAATTGAGCGTACTATGTCCTTGAGAGAATTCAACCTAGGGTTAACTATGCTATAGTTAGCTTTGGTTTATTTGATGCGCGTTGAGACGACTAAAAACCACCTTATCAAATTGGCGTCGTTGTTCTTTTGTGTCTTTGTGTGCCAAACCTAAAGTGAAGCCAAATCCCGAGTCTGCAGATTGCTGTGTCAGTCTAGTTCTAGAGTCTAAGGTAAGTTTGTGTCTGTTTGATTTGGATCCTATAATAAAATAGCATGCTGAGTATGTGTAAAATTTTGGTGCGTGAGTTCCACTGCTAAAAAAAACAAAATAGCTGCAATATTGCATTCAGTTTCCTTACTGCATACTTGATTTGAATTCGGATAAGCACTGGTTTTTGTTTCTTTAGTTGCTAAATTAATTCTAACTTTCCCGCATGAGTTTATATAATGCATGACTAGGAGTAGTTCTGACCCTTTGTGTGAATTAGACCCTGAAATAGAAATAACTTTATGTAGGTTAAGAAAAGCTAGGAATATAGTAGTAATAGTTCTAGTTCTTCTTCTAGTTCTGATAATAGTAGTCATGTTACTAATACTTCTGATTCTGATGAATATAGTAGCACTAACAATTCTGCAGAGAAAATGGAGAACAATAATGAAAGAACTCTAAAGGAGCTGGCTACACCTGACGTAGTGTACCAACCTTGGTGCATCCAATACCCTCAATTCGAACCAGCTCAAACCTATGAATTGAAATCTGGTCTTATACATTTGTTGCCTATATTTCATGGTCTTGCAAGAGAAGATCCCCACAAGCACTTGAAGGAATTCCATGTGGTCTACTCCACAATGAGACCACAGGGGATACCGGAAGATTACATCAAGATGAAGGCGTTTTCATTCTCCCTGGATGGAGCAGCAAAAGATTGGTTGTATCTACCGCCAATTCTATTCAACACCTGGGGAGATATGAAGTGTATGTTCTTGGAGAAGTTCTTTTCGGCATCCAGAACTACAGCCATCAGGAAGGAAATCTATGGAATCAAGCAACATCCTGGAGAAACTCTGCACGAATACTAGGAAAGATTCAACAAACTCTACGCCACATGTCTACATCATTAGATCAATGAACATTCTGTGATCCAGTATTTCTATGAAGGTCTGACGATGATGGACCGGAGCATGATTGATGCTACTAGTGGAGGGGCATTGATGGATAAGATGTCGGTAGCAGCGAGGCACCTGATCTCTAACATGGCAAGCAATACACAATAGTTTGGGATCAGAGGAGCCAGCCAATCCCGAATGGTGAATGAAATCGGTGTAATGGTTAACCTCAGATTGGAGAACCAGCTGACCGAGTTGACATCATTAGTGAGGCAACTTGCTGTTGGACAACACCAACCAAGCGCAACGGCCAGAGTTTGTGACATATGTACTTTCGTGGAGCACCCTACCGATATGTGTCCCACGCTGCAAGAAACAGAGTCAGATTATCTAGAGAGTGTTGGAGCCATAGGTGGTTATTAGTATGGGAAGCAACCGTATCAGAGTCGGCTAGTTGATAATTAGTAGTTTGGAAAGCAGCCATTTTGGCCAGGGCCGAGTTTAGGGCCATATTCAGCTCAGCGATTCGGACCTGCCCCGAATGCACCTCAAAGACCAACAGGTATCAACAACCGACTCTACAATCTCAAGTACCACCATTCCAGCAACAACAACAACAAAGAATGCCAGATCAAGGCAATTCACCATCTCTAGAGGACCTAACGAAGCAATTGGCAGCCAACAACTTGGAGTTCCAACAAACCATGAGCTCTAATAACATGCAATTCCAACAGAATATGAACGTCACCATTCAGGACCTCAAGATGCAAATAGGACAGTTAGCCAATACTGTGAGCCATTTACAGTCGGTTGGATCCAGCAACTTACCCTCACAAACAATTCCAAATCCGAAAGGGAATGCGAGTGCACTTACGCTGAGAAGTGGAAAAGAACTATCTCAACCAACATCGCAACAGTTTCCAAGATCAATCAATGCCGACTCTGAGCTGGATACTAACTCACAAATGCTTCAACAAGACAAAATTGTCCCATTAACATTTCCAACCCGGACCATCTCAACAAAGAAGCCTGACTCTGATGAAGAACTGCTGAGGATGTTTCAAAAGGTGGAAATCAACATTCCACTCCTTGATGCGATAAAGCAAATTCCCAAGTACGCCAAGTTCCTCAAAGAACTGTGTGTGCATAAGAGGAAAAAGATGAAAGGAAGTGTAGAAATGGGAGGTATAGTGACAACGTTGATCAGAAATGAAGATTTCACTGCAGGAGCACAAGCACTGCCAAAGAAATGCCGAGATCCCGGAATCTTTGTTGTCCCATGTACCATTGGCGACTGTACCTTTGTCGATGCCATGTTAGACCTGGGAGCTTCAATTAATGTCATGCCAACTTCAATCTACAAAACCTTGAACTTTTGTGATCTATAACCCATTGGGATGACAATACAGCTAGCAAATAGAAGTATTGTTCAACCCTTGGGCGTTCTCGAAGATGTCCTTGTCTAAGTTAATGAGCTGATTTTTCCAGCAGATTTCTATGTGCTTGATATGGAGGACGAGACATTAGGGAAGGGATCCACCTTGATCTTGGGGCAACCATTCCTTATGACCGCTAGAACAAAAATTGACGTGCATGTCGGGACACTCTTTATGGAATTGAAGCCATTTCCAAGCCACTTGAAATACGCCTATTTGGATACTAAGCAACAACTCCCTATCATCATTGCCAACAATCTCCACCAGGAGCAGGAGGATAAACTGCTGCAAGTCTTGAGGCAACATAGAAAGGCAATTGGGTGGAAATTATCTGACCTTCCAAGAATAAACCCCTCCATCTGCATGCATAGAATTTTAATGAAGGAGGAAGCCAAGCCCATGAGGCAACATTAGAGAAGAATGAATCCAACCATCCTAGACGTGGTCAAGAAAGAGGTGACAAAACTACTTGCTACAGGGATCATCTACCCCATATCAGATAGTCAATGGGTAAGCCCAGTAGAAGTAGTACCCAAAAAGTCTGGGATGATTATCATGAGAAACCAGCATGACGAATTGGTACCTATGTGGATTCAGAATAGCTGGCGAGTCTGCATCGACTATAGAAGATTAAATCAGGATACTCGCAAGGATCACTATACATTCGCATGCCATTTGGCCTGTGCAACACGCCAAGTACATTTCAACGTTGCATGACAAGTATCTTCTCGGACCTGCTGTAGGAGCGCATGGAGGTGTTCATGGATGAATTCACGGTATATGTTGATTCATTTGATGCATGTCTAGAAAACTTATCCAAGGTGTTAACGAGATGCATTGAAACAAACTTGGTTCTTAACTTTGAAAAATGTCATTTCATGGTGATTGAGGGAATTGTGTTGGGACACCTGGTATCCAACAGAGGCATCGAGGTTGCCAAATCAAAGATTGACACAATCACCTCTCTTCCAAACCCCACTTTAGTGCGGGACATTTGCTCATTCTTAGGACATGTAGGATTTTATAGAAGATTTATTAAGAACTTCAACAAGATTGCCCTGTCTCTGTCCAAACTACTACAAAAGGATGTGGAACTCAAATTTGGTCAGCTCTATATTGAATCCTTTTAGGAGCTGAAAAGCCGACTCACATCCGCCCATATTCTACAAGCACCTGACTGGGAGTTGCCATTTAAGCTTATGTGTGATGCATCCAATTCGGCATTAGGAGCCGTCTTAGGCCAAAGAGCTGAAGTCGGCAAGCCAATGCATGTGATTGCTTATGCATCTCAGACAATGGACCCGACCCAATTAAATTTCACAACAACCAAGAAGGAGCTATTGGCATTCATGTTTGCTTTGGACAAATTTCATTTATACCTACTTGGCTCAAAAATCATTGTGTTCTTTGACCATGTTGTATTGATATTCTTGTTGAATAAGCCGGATGCCAAGCCGAGACTAATTTAGTGGATGCTTCTCCATCAAGAATTCAACATAGAGATCAAAGACAAGAAAGGTGCTGCAGATCGCTTGAGCAAGATTTAGAAGGAAGATGACCCGATGCCCATCAGAGATGAATTCCCAGATGAGTAACTATTGCATATCACCATGCCTACACCATGGTTTGCAGACATCTGTAACTTTGTGGCAGCATCTCAGTTCCCACTGGAGGCATCTTGGCTATACAGAGAAAGACTTCAAAATGATGCCAAGCACTACATATGGGATGATCCCTACCTTTGGAAACTTTATAATGATCAAGTCATTGGTAGGTGCATTCCTGACATCGAGATCAACTCGATCCTCTAATTTTGTCATGCAGCACTTGGAGGCGGCCACTATGGTTCTACTCGGACAGCCAGGAAGGTACTTAATTGCGGGTTCTATTGGCCCACCATTTTCAAAGACGCCTATCAATTTGTCTCCTCCTGCGATAAATGTCAAAAAGCTAGAGTGGCCATTAGCAGAAGGCATGAAATGCCCCAACAACCCATATTGTTTTGCGAAGTCTTTGATGTTTGGGGTATCGACTTCATGGGGCCATTCCCAATCTCCAATGGGTATTCCTATATTCTACTAGCCGTGGACTACATGTCAAGATGGGTGGAGGCCATAGCCACCAAAACAAATGATGCTAAGGTTGTAGTGGATTTTCTGAAGTCCAATATCTTCTACTGGTTTGGTGTGCCGAAAGTGCTCATAAGTGACCAAGGCAGTCACTTCTGCAACATAGCCATGTCCTCTTTACTCCATAAGTATGGGGTGGTGCATATAATTGCCACAGCCTATCACCCCTAGACCAATAGCCAAGCTGAAGTTTTTAACAGGGAAATAAAGAAGACACTGCTAAAGATAACCAATCCTAGCAGGAAGGACTAGAGCCAACTCCTTGAGGATGCTCTTTGGGCACATAAAACTGCATATCGAACTCCATTGGGGATGTCTCCCTACTGGATTGTCTTTAGTAAAGCCTGTCATCTTCTTGTGGAAATAGAACACAAAGCTTACTGGGCAGCTAAATAGTGCAATCTAGCCTATGCCCAAGCAGGAAAGCAAAGAAAATTCCAGCTACAAGAACTAGATGAACTCCGCTTGAAAGCCTACGAGAACTCTTGGATCTATAAGTAGAAAGTCAAGCAATTTCATGATCAACAGATCTTGAGGAAACAGTTCCGAGCTAGCCAGAAAGTGTTGCTGTTCAATTCACGTTTAAAGCTTATAGCAGGAAAGCTCCGTTCTAGATGGGATGGACCTTTTGTTATCACTAATGTCTTTCCCTATGGTGTAGTAGAACTAAAGGATGAACACACCAACAACACCTTCCAGGTCAATGGGCATCAAATTAAGCTATATCATGAAGGTCCAGCACCAATAGCAGGCGACATGGAGACCATCTCATTAATGGAACCGGCTCCGCCGAATAACAGACCCTGAGCCAATCTCATGAACCCTCCTCTATATTTAGGTCAGGCATTGAGGACAATGCAACATTTAAGTGTGGGTGGGGGGGAATGGCATGGTCATCCAAGGCTTGCTGAATTCTACGCTTGAAACCTTTGTTCTACCATGTCGATTCTATTCTGACTGTCTGTTTGTGTTTTGTTTTTGTCTTGATTTTTCCTTTACATCTTAATTCTCTTTTCCCATTTTCATTTCAGTCCAATTTTTCTTTTAAGGTCATTTCCTTTGTTTCAAATAAAAAGCTGCCCAAGCTGAGTCCATGTTGACTTCGACCCCATCTCGGCCGGATTCGGACCGACTTCAGCTCGACCCAGCTAAATTCATAAATTCAATTTTCGTTAAAATTTTGATTTTATTTTTCCTAAAAGAATTCTAAATTCTGATTGCTGAGAAAAATGCTTTGGAAAAGAATCTGCAACAATTTCTTTAAGTATTGGATGAGGCAGTTGATGAGTCATAATTTATACATCTTTTAGACACCTAAGAAGGATGTTTGTAAGACTATTCGGTGCTAAGATTCAATTTATGGGCTTGAATATAGAGAAAATACAAATCTGTGTTAATTCAGACTTCTTAGCTAATAAAAGTATCACTCCTTCTACTGTAGGTCAAGCCGAGTTGACCAAGGTCAACAGAAGAGTCTCAGCCGAGATGAAGTCGTCTCGGCCAGACCAATTCCATCTTAGCCAAGCCAGAGCCGTCACGGTAGTTCATGCCGTGCAGCCCAATAAAGAGCGGCCCAATTGTGTGTCCACGTCAGCTATCCACCTTAACGCCAGCTCAGCCGCCATGTCACTCTTAGAGAATTTGCCATGTCACGTTGGAAGATCTTCACAGGGGTAGAATAGGACATTCACATTGTAATTATGTTAGGATTCGTTAGGATTAGCATATCACAGCTTGTGTATATATAGGAGGAGCTGTGCACTTTTCACGCGTCTTTGAATTCACTCTTATTCCACACTCACTATATCCATTTTCTTGCTCTCGCTTTCTCCATTTTTACAGTGGTGCACAGTGTTGCTATGGCGTTTCTCTCGATCGAGGAAGTGCAAGTTTGAGACTAGGAAGCCGAATTTTGCCAGAGGGGACCGATCAGACTACTGACGCACTCTGGTGGAGCTGATCCTCAACGCTCAAGCTATCGGAGGTGAACCATCACCATCAACCATGACAATCATCGTGGAAGATGAGTCCACCTAAATTCAAAACCACTGTATTTGTATTATGTTTCTGGTTAATCAATTTCATTATGTGTTTCTTATCTCCATTCTCCTCCTCTCCTTTAATTCATGGTTTAATCCGCGATTGCAATTGAATTGTGAACAATGTTAGGCTAAGCCGATTGGAACTAGTTTAACTAATTCGGTAGGTGATCATTTAACGATTGTTAATCAAGAACCTAAAATCAGCTCTAAACTTAATCCATGCCAACTGATGAGGTAGCGATTGCATAAATCCTTGGTATGGCAATGGATGAACCTTTGGTGATTGCCATAAGACTTCCCAAGGCTGATATGGATTGAGAACTGGAGTGTGGAAATTGGACTGGATTTGGACTTACAGGACTGAGCACGAACATAGTTATATCATAATAATAATAATAGGAAACCAGTAACAGTAGTATATGTTTACTGCATTCGTAGCCTAGTTTACTTCTTGCTTTACTTACGTTCAAATCCCCCCTGTTTACTGTTTTTCAGTCCGAGACAGAGACAGTCCATCTCTGTAGCGTCTGTTTGCACTTAGCCGATACCAAGCCAGATTGTCTCTACCGAGATCATCTCGGCTCAGTCTCTGCCGAGAGCGACTCGGCCAGTGCCGAGGAGAGTCAAAACTTTACATCTTAGATTCGATAACATTTTACTTCACACTGAATCACAATTGAGCACACTGTGTCCTTGAGAAGAATGACCTAGGGTTGGCTATGCTATAGTTAACTTTAGTTATTTGATAAGAGTTCAAAACGACTGAAAAAGAGTCCATTATCAACAGTAGGAAGCAATTCGGAACCCTGGAGGACAAATTCTTCAAGCTTTACAGGGAATAAAATTTTTGCATCATATGCAGTAGGTGATTGAAAAACAGAAAATATAGACCATTAGTGGCAGAGCAAGTAACCGTGTGAGAAATTTTTTGAGCCTATGTACATATAAATGGCTTTGCATCTTGCCATTCTCTCTTTCTTGTGTGATTTTCGCATCCATGTTAACTGAGTGCTCTGGATTTTGCCTTGACTCTCTGGATATATCTGGTTTCGCATGTAGGAATGAGATGATCTAGGCCATATTTCTAATAAGCCTCGAGCCAACCAGACTTACCTTGTAAATCTTATCCCTTGTTTACCCTCTTTGAGCCTGAATGACCATTCTTTTCTAACAGCTCATTACTAGTCGAAGCCGGAAAACCATGATCAACCCTAACCTTAGGGATCATAGGAGCTTTGGAATTGTTTTGGGAGTTCATGATCAAGTATGGGGGAGACACCAAGGGACAAAACAAGAGTAGTATATTCAAAAAGGGTTGGAAAAGAAAAGAAAAGAAAAATAGAAACAAGTGTAGAAAAGCAACGAAAAATAAAGAAGCAGCCAATAGTCATCACCTGTAACAAAAATGCAACGCAAAGCTGCAAAATAAGAAGCAAGAAAAGTAGGAAAGGAAAATAGAAAAAGGGAAATAAAAGAAGTGAGCAAAACAGTTTCCAAATAGAATCGCAGTATCTTGGGACATCCTTCATACTTGCGAATCTACTCCCCATTGCTCCTCCCCTTCCTGTGGTTAGAAAACTCACTTTTCCATCTTGTATCCCACCTTTTTAACACTGGCCACGATACAAGCCGAGAATGAAGTCCTTTTGATCATTTCTGCATGTGTTTTTGAAGGTGTGGAAGGAGAGGCCAGTCAAGGTTTGGTAATACTAGTAGCATAAGATGTTGAGTGTATATACAAGCCTAAGCACTTGAGAGGTTGAGAGAATGCTTTCCTAAGGGAGAACTCTGCCACTCTTGGTCATCCTTTGATGTTTCCAGGTCACTTAATTGCCCTAGGTGTGGAGAAAGTAATTTTTACAGATGGCTTGAACATCTCAACTCTTTGGGTGAAGGAATACCAATTTTATTTTATGTACGGCTTCAGAAACTTATTGAAAATTCTTTTCCTCTGTTAAAATCTCCCTTGCTACTTGAATCTTATTTTGCCTAGGAGTGCAAAAGTGTAAGTGTAGGGGTCTAATGAGTCACATTTCATACACCTTACACGGATCTAAGATGGGTGCTTTTTACACCAACCAGTGTCTAAGGATTGAGTCTTAGCTAAGATTCATATTATGGACCAAGAAATAGAGAAATTATAAATCTGTGCTAATTTGAGGATTTTAGCTAATAAGAGAATTTATTCCTTTTTGTAGGCCAAATTGATCTCAGCCGATCAAGAGTTCCGACCCAAGTGAGTCATCCCAGCCAGACCGACTCCTTCCCGAACCGGCCGGCTTTGCAGGTCTAACAACCACGTGGAGCAGCCCAATCAGCAATCCAATATGGGCGTCCAGGTCAGCTCCATCCAACTCAGCTACCACGTCACTCATGGGAGAAGCTTGCAGTGCAAGTTATGCAAGGGTAGATTGGGAAGTTCAGTTTGTAATTCTATTAGAAGTTCATTATCTAGCGTATTCAATAAGGCCATCTCGTGTATATATATAGGTAGAGCTAGGTGCATTTAATGTTTGTTGAATTCATATTTGATATCATATACATTTATGCTTTATAATCTCGCGCACGCTCTCCATATTTACGGTGGTACACGGTGTCTTCAATGGCGTTTCTCTCGATCGAGGAAGCGCGGGTCATGGACTGAGAGGTCGAAGGTTGTCAGAGGGGACCGCTTAGCTTTCCATCACACTCTGGTGGACCTAATCCTCAGCACCTTGGCTAACAGAGGTGAACCATCATCGTTTGACCATGGCGATCATCGTGGAAGACAG
Organism: Mucuna pruriens; assembly: GCA_025330945.1. Classification (NCBI taxonomy): domain Eukaryota; kingdom Viridiplantae; phylum Streptophyta; class Magnoliopsida; order Fabales; family Fabaceae; genus Mucuna; species Mucuna pruriens. The sequence goes on from JAENHJ010000417.1 coordinate 67,620, forward strand.
ATTCATTGAATTTACACCCTGTGTTTGTACTTCATTCTCAATAATATGAGTAGTTCTAATTTCAATCTCACATTTGCGATTCTTGTGTTTCAATTCACTTGCTATGTTGCAATTGCGTATGGTAATGTGAATGAATGTTGAACTAAGCTGATTGGAACTGGTTTGACAAAACTTCAGTAGGTGATCGATTAGATAACCAAAAATCAACTTTGAACTTAATCCCTGCTAACTATTGAGGTAGCGATTATGTAAATCCTCGGTATGGCAGTGGACAAATGTTTGGCGATCGTCATAAAGGAACCCAAGGTTGATATGGAATGTGAACTTGAGTAAGCGAACTAGAACTGACTTGATTGTTGAGACTGAACATGAACACAGTAATAGCAGTAGGAGTAGCTAGTTTAGCTGCATTTGGATTATTAGTTTAATTGCTATCTCTTTACTTAATTTGCAACCAAACCCTTGTTTACTGCAATTTAGTTCGAAACAAGGTTAGTCCAACTCCATTGTGTCTGTTAACACTTAGCCGAGACCGTGTCAGATAAGGCTTTACTGAGTCCATATCGGACCTGTCTCTACCGAGAGCAACTCGACACCTAGCCGAAAGCGAGTCTACATTTTACACTTGAGTTTTTGCACTACTCCAGTTTTCACACAAGATCATAATTGAGCGCACTATGTCCTTGAGAGAATTCGACCTAGGGTTGACTATGCTATAGTTAGCTTTAGTTTATTTGATGCACATTGAGACGACTAAAAATGACCTTATCATGTACTTAAAAGAATCAGAAGTGTTAGTAACAGGGCTACTACTATTAGAACTAGAAACATAATCAGAACTATCACTCTTATTTACCACTATATTCCTAGCTTTCCTTAACCTACGTAAAGTTATTTCTATTTCAGGGTCTAAATCATATAAAGGGTCAGTACTACTCCTAGTCATGCATCATACGACATCATGTAGAGAAAAATGCAAGTCAATTATGCAAAAAGATGCAAGTTAATTATGAAAAAGGGTTATTGCCAATTATGCAAAAATTGAAGGCAGTTTATGCAAAAATGAAAATAAAGGTTTATACAGAGAAGTAGAATGATGCAGGGATGGGTTTTTATTTAGTAGTGAAATTCACGCAACAGAAATTAATACACACTCAGCATGCTATATTATTTCAGGATCCAAATAGACACAGACTCAAGACTCTAACTCTACTGTCAGACACAACATTCCACAGGCTCAAGATTCGACTTAACTCAGTTTTGGCACACAAAGACACAAAGGAACTTGTGTCCCCGACAATGGCGCCAATTTGATAAGCTCATATTTAGTCATCTTTATGCGCATCAAATAAACTAAAGCTAACTATAGCACAGTCAACCCTAGGTCAAATTATCTTAAGGACATAATGTGCTCGATTATGACTTAGTGTGAAAACTAGAGCAATGCAGAAAACACTCAAGCGAGGAATGCCGACTTGCTCTCAACAAAGACTGATTCGATTTGGTCTTGGCATTGACGAATCTGACACAGTCTTAGCTAAGTGCAGACTCAAATGCAACAGAGTCAAACTGACTTGGTTTCGGACGGAAATACAAGAAAATAGGGGGGGTTGGTTGTATAGGAATTAAAGACAAAAAATAAGCTAAGTAAGAAAGTAAATGCAACCTAAACTAGGCTACCTCTACTACTACTACTGTATTCATGCTAAGTCCCAACAAACAAGTCGGTTCTCCCTCTTTTACTCAAGATTATGTTTCTGAATCAACCTGAGATTCTTCTTATGACAATCGTCAAACATTCGTCTATTGCCATACCGAGGATTTACACAATCGCTACCTCATCAGTTGGCATGGATTAAGCTCGAAGTTGATTTTAGGTTCTCTAATTGATTACCTACTAAAGTTGTTAAACTGGTTTCGATCGACCTAGTCTAACGTTGGTCTGCTTAACGATGTGCAATCACGACATGGTAAAGAAGATTAAAATGCAGGATTCATACCAAGAGATCAGAATTGGAAACTACTTATATCATTAGAGATAGAGTACAAACACAGGGTGTGAATCAATGAGTCCGCCTTCCACAATGATTGCCATGGAAGGACGGCGATGGTCCACCATTGATAGCAAAGATGTTGAGGATCAGGTCCACCAGAATGCAATGGCAAGCCAATCGGTCACCTCTGAAAACCTTCGGCCTCTAATTTCTTGACTTGCACCTCCTCGATCTAGGGAGACACCTCTGATAGCACCGTGCTCCACGGTGAGAATGGAGATGAGAGCGAAGAGATGGAGCGTGATGAGTATGGAAATTAGGTCTGAATTCAACAACGATTAAAACATGCCCAACGTTCCATATATATACACGAGCTTGGTATCTTGTGTTGCACACTATCCCTAAATAACTTCCCTAAGAGAATTATAGATCATGGATTGCCTAATGTACCCTTCTAATGATTCTCCTTGCGCTGCAAGTTTCTTTTAAAGGAGTGATATGACAGCTGAGCTGGGTGAAGCTAGGATGAACGTGCCTAGGTTGGGCCTCCTGATTGGGTTGCTCTTCTTGGGCCGCATGCTCTTTTGGGCTGCTGGGCTGTAGAGTTGGTCGGTCCAAGAAGAAGTCGGTCTGGCCGAGACGACTCTCCTAGACCGAGACTCTCTTGATGGACTAAGATTACTTTGGCCTACAAAAGGAATACAATCTTTTATTAGCTAAGATCCTCAAATTAGCACAGATTTATACTATCCCTATTTCTAGGTTCATGATATGAATTTTAGCTAAGATATGATACTTTCCATCTTAAGCCCTTGTGAGGTGTATAAAATATAACTTATCAATCATACAACATAATCATGGGAAGGCTAGCTCTGAACAAGTTGGGAGTGGTAGTTTCTACACTACACTTATGTATAAAGTACCTGGTAGGACAAGAGGTGGGCAGAATATGGGTCGGCCATCGAGTAGCTCGGTGGTGCTATGAGGACAGCCTAAGAATAGAATCCCAACCTTCCCGGGGCGAAAGAGCCGGCTGTCAACATTTTGGACCTTGACTTGGATCCTCATTGTGAGCCTGAACTTGAGAGGCCTCTTCCGATCGAGGACTTGAAGGAGATCAAGATAGGACCTTCACCAGCCTACAAGACCAAGATAGGCACAACATTAGCAAAGGAAGAGGAGAGTTGTCTCATGTCCTTTCTTTGGATGAACAAGGATTTGTTTGCATGGTCCTCGGCTGACATGCTTGGGATCGACCTGGAGTTCATGTGCTACCGCCTCTCAGTATCGTCGGGGTCACGCCTAGTCTCCCAAAGGTGGAGGAAGTTAGGGGAGGAGAAACGAAAGGCCGCCTAGGAGGAGACGAGTAAGTTACTCGCAGCGGGGTTTATCAAGGAGATATAGTACTGATAAGTCATATTTTATACACCTCACAAGGGTTTAAGATGAGTATTATTAAGATTGTTTAGCAATTAAGAGTCCTGTCTTAGTTAAGATTCGAATTATAGGTCTAGAAATAGGAAAAATATAAATTTATGCTAAAATAAGGATTTTAACTAACAAAAGATTGGACTTGTTTTGCAAGCCCTGAAAGTTAGAGCATCTCGGCCCAAGCCGACTTTAGTGACAAAAATCACCAGAAAGAACGCAGATAGGATTATGTTGAAATTGGAGAATCTATAATGCAGATTTGATTATCCTAGAATCAAGGAATCTGTAATATAGATATGATTATGCTAAAATCAAGGAATTTGTAATCTCCTAGGATTGAGGAATCTGTAATCTCCTAGGATTGAGAAATCTGTAATTGAAATTTATAATCTGTTAGGATCAGGAAATATGTAATTCAGCTAACTGAGTAGGAAATCTGCGGGAATCAAGGAATCAACGATTTTGTGGGATTAGATTTAGATTTAACCAACGTGTATAAATAAAGCACACCAGGGCCACGTCTTCGGTGTGGAATTTCAGTAGAATCTAGACCTAGCGCCGTCAATAGCTACAGACACTCCAAGCTAGCATGGTGGTACATGACGCTTCAATAAGGTGTCTCTCTCGATCGAGGAGGTACAGGACCAGGATTTGGGAAGCTGGAAGCTAGTAGAGGTGATCGCTCGGTATAGCTGACGCACTCCGTTGGATGAAAACCTCAACATCTGGCCATCACTGGTGCACCACTACTGTCCTTCCAAGGCGATTGTTGTAGAAGGCGGATTCTCTGAAACTTTTGAATTTCTCACCTTGTATTCGATTCTATTTTCAATGACATAACGGGTTTGCAATTCTATCTCTTAGTTATAATTCCTGTGCTTCAATCTACCCTTCCTTTGTCATCATTGCACGTTGTTAGAGTAGATCACATTAGACTAAGACCAATTGGAACTGTTTTAATAATCTAATTAGCTAGAGAACCTAAAATCAACCAAGTACATACTCTCTGCCAACTAATGAAGTAGCGATTGTGTAAATCCTCGATATGGCAATGGACAAACGTTCGGCGATTGTCGTAAGAATATAAGGTTGATTCGAAGTATAATTCTGGGTAAGAATGGCAACCTTTTGTGTGTTGATTTCCGAATTGGTACAGTAGTTAGCATAGATTAGTTTAGCATAGTTTAGTTTAATTTCTGCACTTAGTTTATTTTCTACACTTAAACACAACCCCCCCTATTTACTAATTTTCAGAGTCTGAGACCGAGTCAGTCTGACTCTATCGCGTTCGTCTGAAATCGAGTCAGTCCGAGTCTGTGCTTAGCCAAGACCGTGTCGGATTCGCCTCTACCGAGAGCGAATCGGCTCAATCTTTGCCGAGAGCGAGTCAGCATTCTGCACTAGACGTTTTCTGTATTAACTCTGATTTTCACACTTAGCACAATTTAGACACACTGTGTCCTTGAGAGAACCAACCTAGGTTAGCTATACTATAGTTAGCTTTAGTAATTATTTGAGGCATGTAAGATGACTAAAAACCCACTTATCAAATTGGCGTCATTGCCGGGGACAAAAGTTCTTTTGTGCCTTTGTGTGCCAAAAGTGAGTTTAAGTCGAATCCCGAGTCTATGGAATGCTATGTTTGTTTTTGAGTTATAAGGTTTGTCTTTTGTCTGAGTCGTCTGGGTATACCGAGTCTGTTCTTTTGTTGCACCTTATCTTTGCTACATTTTGTTTTCTGCATTCTATTCTGCATTTTGTTTTGCATTTTACTTCTTTTGCATAAACTAATGATGCATGACTAGAAGTAGTTCTGAGCTATTGCATGTTTTTGATCCTGAGATAGAGAGAACTTTGCATCGTTTAAGAAAAGTTAGGCATATTGTAACACCTGATAGCAGTAGTTCTAATTCTATTTGGAATTCTGAGAATAGTAATTTTACTACTGACAAATCTATCTTTTTTGAGCACCAAGAGGCAGGACCAATGGAGAACAATGATAGAACTCTGAAGGAGTTGGCCACACCAGACGTGGTGTATCAACCATGGTGCATTCAATGCACACCACTAGAGCCAACTCAAAGTTACGAATTAAAGTCTAGTCTAATTCATTTATTGCCTAAGTTTCATGGTTTTGCAAGTGAAGATCCTCACAAGCACTTAAAGGAGTTCCACGTGGTTTGTTCCAGGATGAGGCCGCAAGGGATACCGGAAGACTGATGAGTCACAAATCATGCATCTATTATGGATCTAAGAAGGATATTAACAAGACAATCTTGTGCTTAAGAATGGAGTGTTAGCTGAGATTCATATTATGGGGAACCTAATTGAGAACCTAAAATCAGCTTGAACGCAATCCCTGCCAACTAATGAGGTAGCGATTGTGTAAATCCTCGGTATGGCAATGGACGGATGTTTGGCGATCGTCATAAGAATATCAAAGGCTGATATAGATTGTGAACTAGAGTGACGAAACCAGAAGGACCTTGATTATTGGGACTAAACATGAACACAGTAATAGAAGTAGCACTAGAGTAGTTTAGTGTAATTGTGTTAACATTTGTAGTTAATTTCTGTCTTTATTCTACCTGCAATTCAATCCCCTTGTTTACTGCTTTTAAGTCCGAGACAGAGATAGTCTGTCTCTGTAGCGTCTGTCTGCACTCAGCCGAAACCAAGTCGGATAGATCTCTGCCGAGATCATCTTGGCTCAGTCTCTGCCGAGAACGATTCGGCCAATGCCGAGACGAGTCAATATTCTACATCTCAGATTCTACGTCATTTCGCTTCACACCAAATCACATTGAGCACACTGTGTCCTTGAGAAGAATCGACCTAGGGTTGACTATACTATAGTTAGCTTTAGTTATTTGATGCCCGTTAAAACGACTAAAAATGAGCTTATCAAATTGGCGCTGTTGCCGGGGACACAAGTTCTGTTGTGTTTTCGTGTGCCAAGTTAAGTGAAGTCGAATCCCGAGTTTGTAGAGTGTGTCTGTTAAGTCAATCTATTGAGTCTTTTGAATTTGTTTGTGTCTGTCTCTTGAATAAAATAGCATGCTAAGTATGTGTTAGTTGTTGCGTGAGTTCACTGCCAAAAAGATAGCTGTAGCACAATAATCGTTTTCCTTACTGTATTTTGACTTGCATTTTGATAATTACTAACTTTCTGTTCCTTTAGCCATAACACTAACTCTAATTTTCTGCATGATTGATTTTTGTTACAATGCATGACTAGGAGTAGTACTGCCTATTGTATGCTTTTGACCTAGAGATAGAATTAACCTTACGTAGATTACGAAAAATTAGAAATATGGTAGTAGATACTAGTAGTAGTTCAAATTCTGCCATTAATTCTAACCTGTATTCCGCTAACACACTTGTTTCTAGTTCTAACATTTTTGCAGAACCAGGACAGATGGGAGAATAATGACAAAACGCTGAAGGAATAAGCTACTCCAGATGTGGTGTATCAACCTTGGTGTATCCAATATCCACAACTAAAGCCGGCTCAAACATATGAATTAAAGTCTGGTCTTATACACCTGTTGCCTAAATTTCATGGTCTTGCAGGAGAAGACCCCCACAAGAATCTGAAGGAATTCCATGTGGTTTGCTCCACAATGAGGCCACAGGGGATATCGGAAGACTACATCAAAATGAAGGCATTCTCATTCCCCTTGACGGAGCAGCGAAGGATTGGCTATATCTTTAGCCAACACTTTTTAACACTTGGGGAGATATGAAGCGCACATTCCTGGAAAAGTTCTTTCCAACATCCAGAACTGCGTACATCAGAAAGGAGATATGTGGGATAAGGCAGCATATAGGAGAAACATTGCACGAGTACTGGGAAAGGTTCAACAAACTTTGTGCCACCTGTCCACACCATCAGATCAACGAACAGTTGTTGATCCAGTATTTCTATGAAGGACTGTCAATGATGGACAGAAGCATGATAGACGCAGCCAGTGGAGGAGCCCTGATGGATAAAACACCAGCAGCAGCAAGGCATCTGATCTCTAACATGGCAAGCAACACACAACAGTTTGGGATCAGGGGGCCAAGTCAAACTCGAATGGTGAATGAAATCTGTGCAGCTTCCAATCAAAGACTGGAGAATCAGCTGACCAAATTGACATCATTGGTGAGACAGCTTGTAGTTGGGCAACACCAACTAGCCATGGCAGCGAAGGTATAAGGCATATGTACTTCCGTGGAGCACCCCATTGATATGTGCCCCACCCTTCAAGAGACCGAGTCAGACCAAACAGAGAATGTTTGAGCCATAGGTGGATTTCAGTACGGGAAACAACCGTATCAGAATCGGCCATTTGATAGCCAGCAACATGGGAGATAGCCATTTCGGCCAGGACTGAATCAGGGGCCATACGCAGCTCAACAATTTGGATCCACACCGAATACCTATCAGAGGCAAGCAGGTTATCAACAACAGAATCCGCAATATCAAGCACCACCATTCCAACCGCAACAACAGAGAGTGCCTACACAAGGTAACTCTCCATCTCTGGAATACCTAGTGAAGCAGCTTGCAACCAGCAACCTGGAGTTTCAACAATCGGTAAGCTCCAATAATATGCAGTTCTAAGAGAACATGATCGCCACCATCCAAGACCTCAAAATGCAAATCGGGCAGTTATCTAATACTGTGAGTCAATTACAGTCGACAGGATCCAAAAACCTCCCCTCTCAAACCATTCCAAATCCGAGAGGAAACGCCAGTGTAGTCACTCTTCGAAGTGGAAACGAATTACCTCAACCTACACTGCAACAGTTGCCGAGATCAGTTGAATCCAACTCTGAGCCAAATGTCAACTTGCAATCTCAGCCAGAGACAACTGTCCCATTGCCATTTCCATCTCGGACCACCTCGGCGAGAAAGCCAGAGTCAGATGAAGAATTGTTGAAGATGTTCCAAAAGGTGGAAATCAATATTTCACTCCTCGACGCTATTAAACAGATCCCTAAGTACGCAAAATTACTCAAGGAATTGTGTGTACACAAAAGGAGAAAAATGAAAGGGAGCAAGGAAATTGGAGGCGTGGTGTCGGCCCTGACAAGAAACGAAGAAATCACTACAGGTGCTCCAACCTTGCCGAAGAAATGCAGAAACCCTGGAAAGTTTTCTGTCCCATGCACCATCGGTAAATGTACCTTTGCTGATGCCTTGTTGGACTTGGGAGCCTCAATCAATGTCATGCCAGCATCAATCTACAAGTCCCTGAATTTTGGTGACTTAGAACCCATAGAGATGACCATTCAGCTTGCAAACAGGAGTATTGTCCAACCCCTGGGAGTTCTCGAGGATGTTCTCGTCCAAGTCAACGAACTGATATTTCTAGCTGACTTTTATGTGCTAGACATGGAGGACGAAACATCCAGGAAGGAACCCACCTTAATTCTGGGGAGACCTTTCTTGATGATAGCCAGAACAAAGATTGATGTGGATGCAGGGATGCTCTCGATGGAATTCGGCAATACCTTAGTGCAATTTAATATTTTCGAAGCTATGAAGCACCCAACCGAAGACCACTCTCTCTTTGGCATTGATTTACTTGATGAGATAGTTGAAGAACACCTTCAACTAAATAGCAGCAGTGGAGACATTGAGAAGTTTGCTGAGAACACTGATGAGAGCAGTTGCCTAGGGGTCGTAGGTAAAGAGACCAACCATGAGGAAGCACAAGACCTTCCCAACTCTCAGGATAACCATAGTGATATTGCTGACTTGGACTTTGAAGCAGAATTGTCTGAATTACTAGACCAAGTCTGCAACCAAGAACACTCAGAGTGTACAAATGATGCAGAGATTAAGGTCGCCAAAGCTGAAAAATCTTCCATTGCACAATTAGCAACCATTTTCACAGCCAAGATCAAGTCGGCCAAAGAAGACCAAGTCAAGGAAGGAATAAAAGTCAACTCGACCGAAGAGTCAAATAACACGGCCGACACGCTTGCCGAGACCATCTCGGCCAAAGAAGACCAAACCCAGGCTGGGATAGAAATTATTGTTCCATCCGGATCCGATTTCGAAAGAGCGCTATAAGCCAATGTCGACTCCAATCCGACAAGAACTGAAGTCACCAAGTCGAGCCGGCCGAATCAACCAAAGGTCGAAATCATGTTGACACATCTGGCGCCGAGTCAAGATCAAGTCAGCCAGACGGATCCAAGCTCAGTAACTGAAATATCTCCATTGCTGCCGCCACCCATGGAACCGAAACCATTGCCGAATCACCTGAAGTATGCCTACCTGGACAAGGAACAGCAACTCCCAGTCATCATTGCCAACAACCTCCTTTAGGAGCAAGAAGACAAGTTGCTAGATGTCGTAAGGCAACATAAGCAGGCAATAGGATGGAAGCTAGCAGACCTTCCTGGTATAAACCCCTCCATCTGCATGCACATAATCTTGATGGAGGAGGAAATTAAGCCCATAAGGCAACAGCAAAGAAGATTGAATCCGACACTCCTAGATGTGGTCAAGAAAGAAGTCACAAAGCTACTCGCTGCAGGCATCATCTATCCCATCTCGGATAGTCAGTGGGTGAGCTCTATGCAAGTGGTACCAAAGAAATCCGGGATGACTGTCATGAAAAACCAATAAGACGAGTTGGTGCCTATGAGGATTCAAAATAGCTGGCGGCTATGCATCGATTACAGAAGATTGAATCAAGTAACTCGCAAGGATCACTTTCCTTTGCCTTTCATTGACCAAATGCTTGAAAAATTAGCAAGGAAATCCCATTATTGCTTTCTTGATGGATTCTTAGGCTACATGCAAATTCACATTGCACCTGAAGATCAGCATAAAACGACCTTCACTTGCCCATTTGGTACCTTTGCATATACACGCATGCCATTTGGCATGTGCAATGCTCCGAGTACATTCCAACGATGCATGATGAGTATCTTCTCGGATTTGCTGTAGGACTGCATGGAGGTATTCATGGATGACTTCACGATGTACGTTGACTCATTCGAAGCATGCCTGTGTAATCTATCCAAGGTGTTAAGGAGATGCATTGACACAAACCTTGTGCTCAACTTTGAAAAGTGTCATTTCATGGTGATTGAGGGAATAGTGTTGGGACATTTATAAGCGGGTTTTTAGTCGTCTTACGTGCATCAAATAAAACTAAAGCTAACTATAGTATAGCTAACCTAGGTCGATTCTCTCAAGGACACAGTTTGCTCAGATTGTGTTAAGTGTGAAAATCAAAGTTAATGCAAAAAAACATTTAGTGCAGAATGCCGACTCGGTCTTGGATAGACGCGACGGAGTCGGACTGACTCAGTCTCAGACTCTAGAAAGCAGTAAATAAGGGGGGTTTGTGTTTAAGTGTAGAAAATAAACTAAGTGCTGAAAGTAAACTAAACTATGCTAAACTAATCTATGCTAACTGCTGTACCAATTCGGAAATCAACACACAAAAGGTTGTCATTCTTACTTAGAATTATACTCTAAATCAACCTTAGATTCTTACGACGATCGTCGAACATTTGTCCATTGTCATATCGAGGATTTACACAACCGCTACCTCATAAGTTGGCAGGGAGTATGTACTTGGTTGATCTTAGGTTCTCTACCTAATCAAATTATTACACTAGTTCCGACCGGCCCTAGTCTAACGTGATCTACCCCTAACAATGTGTCACGGCAAAGCTAAAAGTAGATTAAAATGCAGGAATTATAACAAGAGACAGAATTGCAAACCAGTTATGTTATTGAAAACCAAATCGAATACAAAGGGGAGAATTCAAAGTTTTTAGAAAATCCGCCTTCCACGACGATCGCCAATGGAAGAACGGCAGTGATGCACCAATGGTGGCCAGACATTGAGGTTTCCGTCCGACAGAGTGCGACGGCTATACCGAGCGATCACCTCTGAACGCTTCTAGCTTCCCAAATCCTGGTCCTGTACCTTCTCGACCAAGAGAGACACCGTATTGAAGCTTCGTGTACCACTGTACTAACTTGGAGTGTTTGTGATTGCTGGCGGTGCTAGCTCTAGATTCTGCTGAAATTTCCACACTTGAAGACGTGGCCTGGTGTGCTTATTTATACACAAGCTGGATAAATCTAAATCTAATCCTAATAACAGAAATTCAAATCCTAAAGATTCCAATTCGAATTACAGATTACAATCTCCTTAATCTTAGGAGTTTCCCAGTTTCCTAATTTCTAGCAGAATCATATCTGCATTCCTAGTTACCCGAATTACAGATTTCTTGATCTTAGCAAATCATATCTGCATTACAGATTCCTTAATCTTAGCAAATCATATCTGCATTACAGATTCCTTAATTTTATTAAATCATATCTGCATTACAGATTCCTTAATCTTAGCAAATCATTACTGCATTATAGATTTCTTAATCTTAGCAAATCATATCTACATTCTTGCCAGAGTGATTTTTAAGCAAGATTTTTGTCATTGATGTCGGCTTGATTGGGAATGCTGGACTGGTCGGGATGTTCCTGGCGTGGGCTGAGATGACTTGGGCCAGGCCTGCAAAACAAGTCTTAACCTTTTTGTTAGTTAAAAACCTCATTTTAGCAAAGATTTGTATTTATCCTATTTTTAGGCCCATAATTCAAATCTTGATTAAGACAAGACTTTTAATTATTAAACATTCTTAACAACACCAATCTTAAGCCCACATAAAGTGTATAAAATATGACTCATCAGACATCTGGTCTTCAACAGAGGCATTGAGGTAGATAAAGCCAAGATAGACATCATCACCTCCCTCCCAAACCCTGCTTCTGTGCGGGAAGTTCGCTCATTCCTAGGACATGCAGGCTTTTATAGAAGATTTATTAAGAACTTCAGCAAGCTAGCCCTGCCCTTGTCCAAACTGCTACAGAAGGATGTGGCATTCAATTTTGATCAGCCCTATATTGAAGTATTTCAGGAACTGAAGAGCAGACTCACATCCGCCCCTATTTTGCAAGCACCGAATTGGGACTTGCCATTTAAATTGATGTGTGATGCATCCAACTCAGCATTAGGAGCTGTTCTCGGCCAAGTGATTGCCTATGCATCCAGAACTATGGACCCGGCCCAACAAAACTACACAACAATTGAGAAGGAACTTTTGGCAATTGTGTTTGCCTTAGACAAATTTCGTTCCTGCCTTCTCGGTTCCAAAATAATTGTGTTCTCTAACCATGCTGCCTTGAGATACTTGCTGAAGAAGCCTGACGCTAAGCCAAGACTGATCAGGTGGATGCTTCTTCTCCAAGAATTCGACTTAGAAATCAGAGATAAGAAGGGTTCTGAAAACTCTATGGCAGATCATCTGAGCAGAATTGAAAAAGAAAGCGAACCAATGCCTATCCGATATGAATTCCCTGATGAGCAACTCTTGCACATCAAGACGGCCACACCATGGTTTGTCGACATCTGCAACTACGTGGCAACATCTCATTTTCCACTAGAGGCGTCTCGAACTCATAAGGATAAAATCCGAAGCGATGCCAAGTACTACATCTGGGATGATCCATACCTTTGGAGACTGTGCAGTGACAAGGTCATCCGCAGGTGCATTCTTGATGTCGAAATCAATTCGGTCCTCCAGTTCTGCAACTCAACACCTGGAGGCGGTCATTATGGATCAACTCGGACTGCCAGGAAAGTGTTGGACTGTGGCCTTTATTGGCCAACTATCTTTAGAGACACTCATAAATTCGTCTCCACCTGCGAGAAATGCCAAAAAGCAACAGTGGTCATGAACAGAAGGCATGAAATGCCCCAGCAACCCATCCAGTTCTGTGAAATTTTTGATGTCTGGGGGATAGATTTCATGGGGCCATTCCCGGTCTCCAATGGCTACTCATACATTTTGTTGGCCGTAGATTATGTATCAAGGTGGGTAGAGGCCATTGCCACCAGAACCAATGACGCAAGAGTAGTGGTGGACTTCTTGAAGTCCAATATTTTTTGTAGGTTTGGTGTGCCAAAAGTGCTCATAAGTGACCAAGGCAGTCACTTCTGTAACAGAGCCATGGCTTCTCTTCTACAGAAATATGGGGTAGCACACCGAATTGCTACAGCTTACCACCCCAGAAAAATGGCCAAGCATAAGTCTTTAACAGGGAAATCAAGAAAATGCTGGAAAAGATGACCAACCCTAGTGGGAAGGACTGGAGCCGCCTCCTTGAGGACGCTTTTTGGACACATAGAACCGCATACCGAATGCCATTAGGAATGTCTCCCTACCGAATTGTCTTCGGTAAGACATGTCATCTTCCTGTGGAACTAGAGCACAAAGCTTACTAGGCAGTCAAGCAATGCAATTTGACCTACAACCAAGCGGAAGAGCAACGAAAATTGACACTACAAGAACTTGACGAACTCTGCTTGGAAGCATATGAAAACTCCAGGATATACAAACAAAAAGTCAAGAATTTTCATGACCAGAAGATCCTGAGGAAAGATTTTCATGTTGGCCAAAAAGTCCTTCTGTTCAATTCAAGACTCAAGCTCATAATAGGTCAATAGGCATCTGATCAAGCCATTCCACGAAGGTCCAGCACCAATTACTCATGACATGAAGATTATCTCGTTGATGGAACCAGCTCCACCAGATGGCTCTTCCTCAGCCGACCCTACCTCGCATTGAGGACAATGCAGATTTTAAGTGTGGGGGGGGATGTTGTCGCAATCACGTTTCTACTACCATCCTGAACTCTTCTGCCTTGCCTTAATTTTGTTTTGTTTTGACCTGGTTTTGAATTTTTCATATGTTTTCAATAAAAAGTTGTCCAAGCCGAATCAGTCTGGCTCTGTGCCATCTTGGCCAAATCCGGATTGACTCTGGCCTGGCAGGATTTCAATTGTCATTTTGTTTATGTTAGTTTTTTTTCCTCCTAAGTAGAATTCCAAATTGAACTGTCGAGAAAAAAATTGTTTTGAAAAGAATCTTGAATTGACTTCTGGAAGTTTGAAAAAGGCAGTAGGAAGTAATTCTGCAGGCAAGAGATTTCTCTATCTTGAAGGGAATGAAACTTTTGTGCTCTAAATAGTGACTGACTGAAAAACTGAAAAGGAAAACCTTTGGTGACAAAGCATAATAACCCGTGTGAGACTTTGAGCCTTTGTAAATATTCATGGCTTGCATCTTGCCAATTTCTTGTGTGAGTTTTGCATTCATGATTAATTGTGTATTCAATGTTTTGCCTTAACTCTCTGGATACAGCCGTTCTCACCTGCAGGAATGACATGATCTAGGCCATGTTTCTGAGTAGCTCTGAGCCAAATAAAGCCTACCTGAAGAAAGTTCTCTCCCTTGTTTACCCCCATTGAGCCGCATAACCGTTCTTTCTTACAGCTCATCACAAACCAAAGCTGGAAAACCATAAATCAACCTTACCCTTAGGAAGCAGAGGAGCTTTGGAAGTATTTTGGGAGTAAGTCATTATCAAGTGTGGGGGAGTCTCCAGGAAGCAGAATCCATTCAACATCCTCTAAAGGCTCTAATATACGAAGAAAGAAAAGAGGCGAGTGAAAGAAAGAAAAAGAAAAAGAGAAGCAGCAGCTGAAAAATCTAAGCTGAATCAAACAAAGGAAGAAAATAGCAAGCTGCATGAATAGGTATAATAAGAAAAAAAAAGAAAGGAAGTGAGTTGGCAACAACAAAAGGAGGAAATGACAACAGTCTGGGTTATCCCTCAAGCTGATAAAGCTTACTCCCCATTGCTCCTTGATGAGTCACAAATTATACATCTTTTGGACACCTAAGAAGGGAGTTTGCAAGACTATTTTGTGCTTAAGAACGAATTGTTAGCTAAGATTCATTTTATGGGCTTAAGTATAGAGAAAATACAAATCCGTGTTAATTCAGAAGTCTTAGCTAATAAAAAGTATCACTCCTTCTTCTGCAGGTCAAGCCGAGTTGACCAGGGTCAACAGAAGAGTCCCAGCCGAGATGAAGTCGACCCGGCCAGACCGACTCCATCTCGGCCAAGCTAGATTCGTCTCGGCATCCCATCCCTTGCAGCCCAATAAAGAGTAGCCCAATTGTGCTTGTCCAGGTCAGCTATCCAACTCAGAGGCCACCTCAGCGCCAGCTCTGCCACCATGTCACTCTTGGAGAATCTGCCACGTCATTTTGGAAGATCTTCACAGGGGTAGAATAGGAAATTCACATTGTAATTCTGTTAGGATATTTTGTAGCGTCATCTAGCTGCTCAACTCATGTATATATAGGGGGAGTTGTTCACTTTTTAGGGATCTTGGAATTCACTCATGATACACTCTCATTATACCCATTCCTTCTCTCTCGTTATTCCATTCTATGGTGGCGCACAGTGCTGCATTGGCGTTTCTCTCGATCAAAGAAGTGTAGGTCTGAGACTGGGAAGCCGAAGTCTGTCAGAGGGGACCGATCAGATTACTGACACACTCTGGTGGAGCTGATCCTCAGCGCTCAGGCTAACGGAGGTGAACCACCACCATCAATCATGGCGATCATCGTGAAAGATGGATCCACCTGAATCCGGACTACTGTATTTGTATTCTGTTTATGTTAAATCAATTTCATTCTGCATTTCTTATCTCCATTCTCTTCCTCTCCATTAATTCATGATTTAATCCGCGATTGCAATTGAATTGTGAACAATGTTAAGCTAAGCCGATTGGAACTGGTTTAACGAATTTAGTAGGTAATCATTTAACGATTGTTAATCGAGAACCTAAAATCAGCTTTGAACTTAATCCCTGTCAACTGATGAGGTAGCGATTGTATAAATCCTCGGTATGGCAATGGACGAACCTTTGGCGATTGCCATAAGACTCCCCAAGGCTGATATGGACTGAGAACTAGAGTGTGAAACCCGAACTGAACTTGGATTAATGGAACTGAACACGAACACAGTTAAATAATAATAATAATAGATAACTAGTAGCAGTAGTATATGTTTATTGCATTTCATAGCATTAGCTTACTTTCTGCCATTCTCGTATCCCAATTCCCCCCTGTTTACTGCCTTCTAAGTCTGAAACAGGGTTAGTCCAACTCTGTTGCGTCTGTCTTCGCTCAGCCGAGACCAAGCCAGATCTATCTCTGCCGAGATCATCTCGGCTCAGTCTCTACTGAGAGAAACTCGGCCAGTTGCCGGGGAGAGTTAACACTTTACATCTCAGATTCTATATTACTTCGCTTCACACTAAGTCACAATTGAGCACACTGTGTCCTTGAGAAGAATGACCTAGGGTTGACTATACTATAGTTAGCTTTAGTTATTTGATAAGCATTTGAACGACTGAAAAAGAAAGCATTATCACTCCTCTCTTTCTATGGGTCTTGAAGCCAATTTCTTTATTTTATCCTACCCGTGACCCCAGCCTTGCTACAAGCCGAAAAAGAAGTCCTAGTGATCATAACTGTGTGTGTTTTTGCAGGTGTAAGAAGAGAGCTTTGACAAAGTATGGTAATATCAGTTCCATGAATGTTGAGTGTAAATACAAACCCAAACACGTAAGAAGTGAGGGAGTTATTTGCCTTAATGAGAGCTCTATCACTCTTGGTTACCTTCTCCTGTTTGCAAGTCATGAATTTGCCTAGAGCACGAAAGATGTAATTTTCAGATTGTTTGAGTATCTTGATCCCAGGCTGAATGAGTGCCGACTCCGTCTCGGCTAAACTGAAGGAAGCCAATTGGAAAATTCTTTTCTACCCTTAAAAATCTCCCTTGTGTATTTCATTTCATTTTGCCCAGGAGTGCAAAAGGTTAAGTGTTAGCTGAGATTCATATTATGGACCTAAAAATAGAGAAAATACAAATTTGAGCTAATTCGAGGGTCTTAGCTAACTCTTCTTTTCTTGCAGGATCAGCTGAGATGTTCTCGGGTCCACTATAAGAAGACTCGGCCGAGATGAAGTCGTCTCAGCCAAGATCGACTCCAGCTCGGCCAAACTAGATCAGGCCAAGCTTCACGGCCTAGTAGACCAAATAGGTGCAGTCCAATAAGGAGCGGCCCAAAGACATTATCCACGTCAGTTATCCAGCTCAGAGCCACCTCAGCTCTAGCTCAACTGCCACGTCACTTCTGGAGTAGCTTACAACGCAAGTTACGCAAGGGTAGAATAGGCAATTCATGTTGTAATTCTATTAGGAATCATTAGGCATAGCAGGTCACAGCTCGTGTATATATAGGAGGAGCTGTGCACTTTTTAGGGGCCCTTGGAATTCATATTTTCCCATCTCCATTATTTCCATTCTCTCGCTCTCATCTCCTACACTCACGGTGGTGCACGGTGTTGTATTGGTGCTTCTCTCGATTGAGGAAGTGCAGGTTAAGAATTGAGAAGCCGAAGGTTACCAGAGGGGACTGATTGGATTACCAACACACTCTAGTGGACTTGATCCTCAGCGTCCTAGCTAACGGAGGTGAACCATTGTCGTTGACCATGGCGATTGTCGTAGAAGATGGAGACACTGAATCCAGGCCATGTGTTTGTATTTCGTTTCCAATAATATAAGTCTTTTCTGACTTCTGATCTTTGTTGGCATTCCTAAACTCTAATTCACTTGCTGCGTCGCAATTGCGCAAAGTAATATGAACAATGTTAAGCTAAGCTGATCGAAACTGTTTTAACTAATTCAGTAGGTAAGCAACTAGAGAACCTAATTGAGAACCTAAAATCAGCTTGAACTCAATCCCTACCAACTAATGAGGTAGCGAATTTGTAAATCTTCGGTATGGCAATGGACGGATGTTTGGCGATCGTCATAAGAATATCGAAGGCTGATATGGGCTGTGAACTAGATTGACGGAACCAGAAGGACCTTGATTATTGGGACTAAACATGAACACAGTAATAGAAGTAGCACTAGGAGTAGTTTAGTGTAATTGTGTTTACATTCGTAGTTAATTTCTGTCTTTATTCTACCTACAATTCAATCCCCTTGTTTACTGCTTTTAAGTCCGAGACAGAGATAGTCCGTCTCTGTAGCGTCTGTCTACACTCAGCCGAAACCAAGTCGGATAGATCTCTACCGAGATCATCTCGGCTCAGTCTCTGCCGAGAACGATTCGGCCATTGCTGAGACGAGTCAGTATTCTACATCTCAGATTCTACGTCATTTCGCTTCACACCAAATCACATTGAGTAAACTGTGTCCTTGAGAAGAATCGACCTAGGGTTGACTATACTATAGTTAGCTTTAGTTATTTGATGCCCGTTAAAACGACTAAAAATGAGCTTATCAAAGACCACATTAAAATGAAAGTGTTTCCATTCTCCCTGGATGGAGCTGCAAAAGATTGGCTATATCTACAGCCGGTTCTCTTCAATACCTGGGGGAATATGAAGCGCATGTTCCTAGAGAAATTATTCCCGGCGTCTAGAATAGCGACCATAAGGAAGGAGATTTATGGGATCAGGCAACACTCTGGCGAGACACTGCATGAATACTGGGAAAGGTTTAACAAGATTTGTGCCACATGTCCACGTCACTAGATCAGCGAGTAGTTACTGATTCAATATTTCTATGAAGGTTTGATGATGATGGAGCGAAGTATGATTGACGCTACAAGTGGAGGAGCACTAATGGACAAGACGCCGGTAGCAGCACGACATCTGATCTTGAACATGGCCAACAACACACAATAGTTCGGAACCAGAGGAACCACAGCACCCAGAATGGTGAATGAAATTGGTACGATTGACAATCTGAGATTGAAGAATCAATTGACCGAGTTGACATCACTGGTGAGACAGCTTGCCATTGGCCAACACCAACCCATTGCAACAGTAAAAGCATGTGGCATATGTACTTCAATGGAGCACCCTTCTGACATGTGCCCCATATTGCAAGAAACTGAGCTGAACCATCCCGAAAGTATTGGAGCAATAGGTGGCTACCAGACGAGAAAGCAACTGTATGCAAACCGGCTGTTTGAAGGCCAACAATTTGGACGGCCACCATACCAAGGGTCGTATGCAGCTCAAGGACTCAATTCAAATCGAAGCATGCTATTGAGCCAAGGCAGCTATCAACAGTCGAATCCGAGACACCAGGTGCCCCGTTCCAACAGGCAACAGTAGCAGAAAACACCACCACCAGGTAACTCATCATCTTTGGAGGATCTGGTGAAGCAGATGGTAGCAAAAAACATGGAGTTCCAACAAAATATGAGTGCCACTATCCAAGATCTCAAGACACAAGTGGACCAGCTAGCCAACTCTATAAGTCAGTAACAGTTGGCCAGATCTGCGAGCGTAGTATCAATGAAAAGTGGTAGAGAATTACAAGCAACACCGCAACAGAAACTGAGATCCGCCGGCACCGAGTCAGAGTCGGATGCCGACTCACAAGCACCACAACAGGCTAGACCCGTTCTAGTCCCTTTTCCAAGTTGGACACTCTCAGCAAGGAAGCCTGAATCTGATGAAGAGTTACTAAAGATGTTCTGGAAGGTGGAGATTAATATCCCACTCCTAGATGTCATAAAATAGATCCCGAAGTACGCAAAATTCCTTAAGGAGTTGTGTGTGCACAAGAGGAAAAAGATGAAAGGAGGAGTGGAAGTAGGAGGGATAGTGTCGGCACTAACTAGAAATGACGACCTCATTGTCGGAACGAGACAAGCCTTGCCAAAGAAATGTTGAGACCCTGGAATCTTTTCGGTCCCATGCACCATTGGCGACTATACCTTTGCCGATGCCATGCTGGACTTAGGAGCTTCAATAAACGTCATGCTGACGTCAATTTACAAGTCCTTGAATTGTGGAGACCTGGAACCCACCAGGATGACCATACAGTTGGTAAATAGAAGTGTCGTCCAGCCCCTAGGTGTTCTTGAAGATGTCCTAGTCTAAGTTGATGAACTAATTTTCCCAGCCGACTTCTATGTGCTGGATATGGAGGACGAGACACCAGGAAAAGGGTCTACCTTGATCATAGGGCGACCATTCCTAATGACCGCCAAGACCAAGATTGATGTGCATGCCAGGACACTCTCAATGGAGTTTGGTGACACTCTAGTGCAGTTCAACATTTTCGAAGCCATGAAGCATCCTGTGGAGGACACCTCACTCTTTGGGATTGACTTGATCAATGAACTCGTCAAAGAATACATGCAAGTGGACACTGGTACTACCAAATTCTTCCAAGTTGCTGGAAACACTAATATACTTGACTGCCTCAGATCTGTGTTTGAGGAACCCGACTATGATGAACCTTGGGAAGTACATGATCTTTCCAACTCTACAAAAGCTACTACTGCCCTTACACACTTGGATCCCGATTCTAACAGTACCGATTTATTTGACCAAGCCCGCAAGAATGAGAAACCGGTGTGTTTGAAACATGCAGGAGTCCTAGTTGTCGGGGTAACGAGACAACAATCAACACAAGAAGCAAACATTTTCCTTGAGAACAACCCGGCCGAAATAGGCCAAGACTGGATGAAGACCAAAAGCATGTCGGTCACAAGAGTCGACACTAGTGCGGCCAAAGAAGACTTGGAGCAGGCCGAGATCAAAGCCGAAGCAGAGTCGGCCAATCAGCATAAGGAGCAATCAGAGGCCGGGATCATGCCGGCAATCCAAGTACCCAACTTCAACCAAGTCAGCCAAACAATTTCCAGACCAATAGGTGATGACCCTCCACCAAAACCACCCACTGAATTGAAACCATTGTCAAACCATCTGAAGTACGCATACCTAGGCGATGAACAACAACTCCTGGTCATAATTGCCAGCAACCTTCACCAGGAATAGGAGGAGAGATTGTTACAGGTCCTCAGACAGCACAAGAAGGCTATAGGGTGGAAATTATCTGACCTCCCAGGAATAAATTCCTCCATCTACATGTATAGAATCTTGATGGAGGAAGAAGCACGCTCTATAAGGCAGCAACAAAGGAGACTGAACCCAACCATCCTGGATGTAGTAAAAAAGGAAGTGACCAAGCTACTCACTGTAGGAATCATTTATCCAATTTCAGATAGCAGCTAGGTCAGTCTAGTGTAGGTAGTACCCAAGAAATCTGGGATGACCATAATGAAGAACCAGAATGATGAATTGGTACCAATGCGGGTTCAGAATAGCTGGCGAGTGTGTATTGACTACATGCAACTCGCAAAGACCATTTTCCTCTGCCTTTCTTAGACCAAGTCCTAGAGAAGCTAGCTGGGAAGTCCCACTACTATTTCCTAGACGGATATTCCGGATACATGCAGATACACATCGCGCCTGAAGATCAACACAAGACAACCTTCACCTGTCCTTTCAGCACATTTGCTTACACTAGGATGTCGTTTGGACTGTGCAATGCCCCAAGCATGTTCTAAAGATGCATGCTGAGCATTTTCTCAGAGTTATTGGAGGATTGCATGGAGGTATTCATGGACGACTTCACAATACGCAGACACTTTTGATGCATGTCTAGGAAATCTAACACGAGTACTGAAGCGATGAATAGAAACTGACCTGATATTGAACTTTGAAAAATGCCATTTCATGGTAACAGAGGGGATTATCCTCGGCCACCTGGTATCATGTTAAGGGATCGAGGTTGATAAAGCTAAAATCGACATCATTACATCCCTCCCTAACCCCGCTTCTATGCAGGAGGTTCGTTCATTTCTAGGACATGCAGGTTTTTACAGGCGTTTCATCAAGAACTTCAGCAAGACCGCCCTGCCACTGTCCAAACTACTGCAAAAAGATATGGAGTTTGTCTTCAGCAAAGAAGGCATACAAGCCTTTGAGGAGTTAAAGACCAGATTGACATCCACACCAATTCTTCAAGCACCTAAGTAGGAGCTCCCATTCGAGCTAATGTGTGACGCATCTAACTCGGCTCTTGGAGCCTTTCTCGGCCAGCAAGACGGAGTTGGCGGGCCGGCACACGTGATTGCCTATGCATCTCAGACCATGGACCAGGCCCAGATAAAATATATGACTACGGAGAAAGAGCTACTAGCAATACTATTTGCCTTAAACAAATTTCGCTCCTATTTGCTTTGCTCCAAAGTCATCATATTCTCTGACCATGCCGCCTTGAAATACCTACTGAAGAAACCAGATGCCAAACCAAGACTCATTCGGTCGATGCTTCTCTTGCAGGAATTTGACCTAGAAATCAGAAACAAGAAAGGTACCAACAATGCAGTAGCCGACCACCTCTGTCGAATTGAACGTGAACCTGACCCAATGCCAATCCGAGACAACTTCTCAGACGAACAACTACTGTGCATGGACACATCAACACCATGGTTTGTAGACATATGCAATTTCATCGTTGCATCTCAGTTTCCACCAAAGGCATCCCAACTGTATAAAGAGAAGATCAAGAGTGATGTCAAGTACTACATATGGGATGACCCGTATCTTTGGAAGCACGGCAGCGACCAAGTCATTCGCAGGTGCATTCCAGACTTCAAGATGAGCTCAATCCTCCAATTTTGTCATGCAGCAGCCAGAGGCAGCCATCACGGGTCAACTCGAATAGCTCGAAAGGTATTGGACTGTGGGTTTTACTAGCCCACCATTTTTCGAGACGCCCACCAATTCGTCTCGGCCTGTGGACAATGCCAGCGAGCAGGAACAACCATGAGTCGCTGACATGAGATGCCCCAACACCCAATCCTATTCTGCGAAGTCTTCGACGTTTGGGGAATTGACTTCATGGGACCATTCCCTGTCTCCAATGGATACTCATACATTCTGCTGGCTGTGGACTACATGTCAAGATGGGTTGAAGCAGTGGCCACCAAGACCAATGATGCCAAGGTAGTTGTGAATTTTCTTAAGTCTAACATTTTCTACAAGTTTGGTGTGCCAAAAGCTCTGATCAGCGACCAGGGAAGTTACTTCTATAACCGAGCCATGTCATCCCTCGTAGAAAAGTATGGGGTGGTGCATCGGATTGCCACAGCATACCACCCCCAAACAAATGGTCGAACCAAAGTATTCAACAGGGAAATCAAGAAGATTTTGCAAAAGCTAACCAACCCGAACCGGAAGGATTGGAGCAGCCACCTTGAGGACGTGCTTTGGGCTCATAGGATGGCATACCGAACTTTGTTAGGAATGTCTCCCTACCAGATTGTTTTCAGCAAAGCCTGTCACCTACCAGTTGAACTAGAACACCGAGCTTATTAGGCAGTCAAGAAGTGCAACATGGCCTACGACCAAGCTGGGGAAGAAAGGAAACTCCAACTACTAGAGCTGGAGGAACTTCGTTCGGAAGCTTATGAGAACTCCCGCCTTTACAAGCAGCAAACAATTCCATGACCACCGAATTCTGAGAAAGGAGTTTCAAGTCGGCCAGAAAGTGCTCTTATTCAATTCAAGATTAAAGCTCATCGCAGGTAAGCTTCATTCCAGGTGGGACGGTCCATTTATTATCACTAATGTTTTTCTCTATGATGCAGTAGAATTATTGGATGAACTTACAAGAAGCACCTTCCAAGCCAAAGGGTAGTAGCTCAAAATCTTCCATGAAGGCCCCACAACAACAGTAGGCGAGGTGGAGAGTATCTCCCTAATAGAACCGGCCATGGCAGCTGGCATGTGATAAGTTCATTTTTAGTCATCTCAAAGCGCATCAAATAACTAAAGTTAACTATAGCATAGTCAACCCTAGGTCGAATATTCTCAAGGACACAGTGTGCTCCACGGAAGAACATATGCCACATACTTATGCTGCCATGGCTGGTTGGTGTTGTCCAACAGCCAGTTGTCTCACCAATGATGTCAATTTGGTCAACTGATTCTCTAGTCTTTGGTTGGAAGCTGCACCGATTTCATTCACCATCCGAGATTGACTCGGCCCTCTGATCCCAAATTGCTGTGTATTGCTTGCCATGTTGGAGATCAGATGCCTTGCTGCTACTGGTGTTTTATCCATCAAAGCTCCTTCGCTAGCTACATCAATCATACTTATGTCCATCATTGAGAGTCCTTCAAAGAAATACTAGATCAGCAATTGCTCGCTGATCTGATGGTGTGGATAGGTGGCACAAAGTTTATTGAATCTTTCCCAGTACTCTCTCCTGCGTGCTACCTTATCCTACATATTTCCTTCCTAATATACATAGTTTTGGATGCCGAAAAGAACTTCTCCAGGAACATATGCTTCATGTCTTCCCAAGTGTTAAAGAGAACTGGCTGTAGATACAACCAATCCTTCGCTGCTCCATCCGGGAAGAATGGAAACACCTTCATTTTGATGTAATCCTCTGGTATCCCCTGCAGCCTCATTGTAGAGCAAACCACGTGGAATTCCAAGTGCTTGTGGGGGTCTTCTCCTGCAAGACCATGAAATTTGGGCAACATATGTATAAGATCAGATTTTAATTCATATGTTTAAGCTGGCCCAAGCTGTGGGTATTGGATGCACCAAGGTTGATACACCATGTTTGGTGTAGCCAACTCCTTCAATATTCTGTCATTGTTCTCCATCTGTCCTAGCTCTGCAAAAATGTTAGAACTAGCAACAGAATTATCAGTACACAACTAGTTAGAGTTAATGACATAATCAGAACTTCTACTATTATTTACTACTAGATTCCTAGCCTTCTTTAATCTACGTATGGTTTTCTCTATTTCGGGGTCAAAAGCATATAAAGGGTCAATGCTACTCCTAGTCATGCATTGTATAGATTATGTACAAAAATTTAGAATTGAATCAGTACTCACAGAAACAGTAAACCACAGCTATCAATTAATCACCTAATAAAATTGTAGGAATGCAATGTAAGAAAAAAAATGCAAGTCAATTGTGCAATGCGAAAATGAATGCAGAGCAGAATGCTAACAGTATGCAATGCAAAGACAAATATTTTGTTTTTTTTTTTTTTTGCGGTGAACTCATGCAGAAAAATTAACAGAAACTCAGCATGCTTTATTACTAAAGTAGAAACAAATATAGACAATTTTAAAGACTCAATAGACTTACTCAACAGACACACTCTACACACTCGGGATTCGACTTCACTTAGCTTGGCACACAAAGACACAAAAGAACTTGTGGCCCCGGCAACGGCGCCAATTTGATAAGTTGGTTTTTAGTCATCTCAACATGCATCAAATAAACTAAAGCTAACTATAGCATAGTCAACTGTAGGTCAAATCTTCTCAAGGACACAGTGTGCTCAATTGCGATTTAGTGTGAAATGAAATGATGCAGGATCTAAGGTGCAGAGTATTGACTCGTCTCGGGCACTAGCCGAGTTGCTCTCGACAGAGACAGAGCCGATATAGTCTCGGTAGAGATTTATCAAGCTGGTCTCGGTAGAGATTTATCAAGCTGGTCTCGGCTAAGTGTAGACAGATGCAATAGAGTTAGATTGACTATGTTTCAATACTTGGAAAGTAGTAAATGGGGGGGGTTGAATGTGAGTAAAGCAGAAAGTAAACTAAAACTATAAATGTAGTGAAAATATACTAATGCTACTGATATTACTATTATTATTATTATTATCTAACTGTGCTCATGTTCAATTCTATTAGTCCAAGTCCAGTTCAATTTCCTCACTTCAGTTCACAGTCCATATCAGCCTTGGGAATTCTTATGACAATCGCCAAAGGTTTGTCCATTGCCATACTAAGGAATTATGCAATCGCTACCTCATCAATTGTCAGGGATTAAGTTCAGAACTGATTTTAGGTTCTCAATCAACATTCGTTAAATGATTACCTACTGAACTAGTTAAACCAATTTCGATTGACTTAGCTTAACATTGTTCACGTCTAAATGCAATCTCAATTCAATCTGTGAATTAAAGAAGAGGAAAGGAACAGAGATGAGAAATTCATAATGAAATTGATTAATAGAAAACAGAGTACAAACACAGTGGTCTGAATTTAGATGGATCCATCTTCCATGACGACCGCCATGGTTGATGGTGGTGGTTCACCTCCAGTAGCCTGAGCATTGAGGATCAGATCCACTAGAGTGCGTTGGAATCCCAATCGGTCCCCTCTGACAGACTTCGGCTTCCCAATCTTAGACCTGCAATTCCTCGATCGATAGAAACATCAATGCAGCACCGTGCACCATGCACCACCATAGATGGAGAAAAATGAGAGAGAGATAATGAAAATGATGACAGTGTGTCGAGTGTGAATTCAAAGACCCCTAAAATGTACACAGCTACTCCTATATACACAAGAGCGCGCGAACTACGATGCCTAACAGAATTACAAAAGAAAATTTCCTATTCTACCCTTGCGTAGCTTGTGTCACACGTTTCTCCAAGAGTGACATGGCATCTAGAGCTGAGGTGGCCTCTGAGCTAGATAGTTGATGTGGATAGTGCCACTGGGACACCCTTATTGGGCTACGCCTATAGTAAGCTGCTAGGCTGTAAGGCCTGGCCTGGCCGAGACGGAGTCGGTCTTGGCTGAGACGACTCTCCTAGCTGATGTGAACTCGGCTCAGTCTTGCAGAAGAAGGGAAGAAGACTATTTATTAGCTAAGACCTTCAATTTAGCACAGATTTGTATTTTCTCTATTTTTAGGTTCATAATATGAATCTCAGCTAACAAACAATCCTTAAGCACAAAATATTCTTACAACCACCCTTCTTAGGTCTATAAAAGATGCATAATTTGTGACTCATCAGCATGCCTTGAGCAACATGACAATAAAAACCCCTCTATATTCCTGTCATGCATTAAGGACAATGCATCATTTAAGTGTGGGGGGTGTTTCGTAGGAGGCTGACGGTTTGTTTGGTTTTGTCTTGTTTTTAGTTTTTGTTATTTCGTTTCTATTTCATTTTGTGTCTTTTCTTTCCATCCCAATCTCTTTTCAAGTCATTTTTCCTTGAGGCTAAAAAGTTGTCCAAGCCGAGTCCATGCCGACTCTGGTTCCATCTCGGCCGAATCCGGATTGACTTCAGCTCTGTCTCATGGTTTGCTTTTAATTTTGATTATTGTTTTGTTTTCCCCTTAGCTGATTTCTGATTGCCAATTACTAAGAAAACTATTTTGAAAAATTCTAAATTGATTCTTTAAGTAAAAATGGAGCCGAGAAAGTATGCATGACCCTAGAGGAAAGATTTTTCAAACTTGACAATGAATGAAATTTCTGCATCTTTCGGCATTGAGTGATTGAAAAACTAAAAAAAGGAACCTTTAGTGATTAAGCAACCATCCGTGTGAGAATTCTTGAGCCTTGCATACATAATGGCTTTATATCTCACCATTCTTTCCTTTCTTGTGTGATATTTGCATTCATGATGATTGGTTACTCTAGATTTTGCCTTGACTCTCTAGATACATCTCGTTTTGCATGCAGGAGTGATATGATCTAGGCCATGTTTCTATTAAGCCCCGAGCCAAATGGACTTACCTTGCAAACTTTATCCCTTTATTTACCCTTTTTTAGCCTGAATAACCATTTGTGTTCTAATGTGATAGCTCATTACAAGCCAAAGCCTAAAAATCATGATCAACCTCAACCTTAGGGGGGCAAAGGAGCTTTGGAATTGTTTTGGGAGTGGGTCTCATTCAAGTGTGGGGGAGGGACCTGGGGACATAGCAAGAATAGTACATCCGAAAAGGGTTGAAAAAGAAAAGAAATAAAAACAAGTGCATGACGAAAGAAAGAAAGTGGAAGCAGCCAAAAGTTGTAAGCTGCAGCAAAAAAACTGCAAAACAAGAAGTGAGGAAGAGAAGAAAAGAAAAATGGAAAAAGGGAAAGAAAAGAAGTGAGCAAGAATACTCTTAAAAGAACCACAGTGTCCTAGGGGATTCTCTCCATGCTGCTAACTCATTCCCTATTGCACCTCCCTCCCTTATGGTCACTAAAGCTCACTTACCATCCTGTATCCTACCCCTAACCTTGGCCATGTTACAAGCCGAAAAGAAGTCCTAATTATCATGATTGCATGTGATTTTGAAGGTACAAAAGGAAAGGCTAGTCGAGGTTTGGTAGTACCGGTTACATGGGATGATTTGAGTGTATACACAATCCCAAACACTTGAGAGACTGAGAGAATATGCCTTGAGAGAGAACACAGTCACTTCTTACCCTTTGATGTTTGTAGGTTGCTTATTTGCTTTGGGTGTGGAGAAAGTAATTCTCATAGATTGTTTGAAAATCTGGATTCTAAGATGATTGCATTCTTGATCTGTTTGTCAAACTTGAAAAATTCATTTGAAAACATATTTCCTCTTTCAATTTCTTTGAATTCTGATTTTGCCCAGAAGTGCAAAAGTGTAAGTGTGGGGGTCTCAATTTGATAAGCGGGTTTCTAGTCGTCTTACACGCCTTAAATAATTATTAAAGCTAACTATAGTATAGCTAACCTAGGTTAATTCTCTCAAGGACACAGTGTGTTCAGATTGTGCTAAGTGTGAAAATCAAAGTTAATATAGAAAACGTCTTGTGCAGAATGTCGACTCGCTCTCGGCAGAGACTGAGCCGATTCGCTCTCGGCAGAGGCGAATCCGACACGGTCTCGGCTAAGCGTAGACTCAAACTAACTCGATTTCGGACTGACTCAGTCTCAGACTCTAAAAAGCAGTAAATAGGGGGGTTGTGTTTAAGTGCAGAAAATAAACTAAGTGCAGAAATTAAACTAAACTATGCTAAACTAATCTATGCTAACTACTGTACCAATTCAGAAATCAACACACAAAAGGTTGTCATTCTTACCTAGAATTATACTCCAAATCAACCTTAGATTCTTACGACAATCGTCGAACGTTTGTCCATTGCCATACCGAGGATTTACACAATCGCTACCTCGACAGTTGGCAGGGAGTATGTACTTGGTTGATTTTAGGTTCTCTACCTAATCAAATTATTAAACCAGTTCCAATCCGCCCTAGTCTAACGTGATCTACTCTAACAACGTGCAATCACGACAAAGGAAGGGTAGATTGAAGCACAGGAATTATAACTAAGAGATAGAATTGCAAACTAGTTATGTCATTGAAAATAGAATCGAATACAAGGTCAATGGTGCACCAATGATGGCCAAACGTTGAGGTTTCTGTCTAACGGAGTGCATCAACTATACCGAGCGATCACCTTGGCTAGCTTCCAGCTTCCCAAATCCTGGTCCTGTACCTCCTCGATCGAGAGAGACACCTTACTGAAGCTTCATTTACCACCGTGCTAGCTTAGAGTGTCTGTAGCTACTGACGGCGCTAGGTCTAGATTCTGTTGAAATTCCACACCGAAGATGTGGCCCTGGTGTGCTTTATTTATACACGCTGGTTAAATCTAAATCTAATCCCACAGAATCGCTGATTCCTTGATTCCCACAGATTTCCTACTCAATTACCTGAATTACATATTTCCTGATCCTAACAGATTACAAATTTGAATTACATATTTCTCAATCCTAGGAGATTACAGATTCCTCAATCCTAGGAGATTACAAATTCCTTGATTCTAGGATAATCAAATCTGCATTATAGATTCTCCAATTTCAATATAATCCTATCTGCATTCTTTCTAGAGTGATTTTTGCCACTGAAGTCGGCCTGGGCCGAGATGCTCCTTTGGACCGAGATGCTCTCAACTCCTACTTGGCCGAGATGCTCTCGACTTCTGCTTGGCTGAGATGCTCCCAGCTTTCAGGCCTACAAAACAAGTCCAATCTTTTGTTAGTTAAAATCCTTATTTTATCACAGATTTATATTTTTCCTATTTCTAGGCCCATAATTCGAATCTTAACTAAGACGGGACTCTTAATCGCTAAACAATCCTAATAATACCCATCTTAAGCCCTTGTGTGGTGTATAAAATATGACTTATCAAGTACCCTACATGGCTGGCCAACGTAGTCATGGTAAAGAAAGCCAATGGTAAATGGCAGATGTGCACGGACTACACCGACTTGAATAAAGCCTGTCCTAAAGACCTATACCCATTACCCAACATCAACCGGTTGGTAGATAGGGCGTCAGGCTTCGCCCTTCTAAGTTTCATGGACGCGTATTCCAGGTACAATCAAATAAGAATGCATCCTTATGACGAGGCTAAAACCGCCTTCATAACTGACTCTAGGACCTTTTACTATAAGGTGATGTCATTCGGATTGAAAAAACGCGGGGGAAACGTACCAACATCTAGTGGAAAAGATCTTTGAGAAATAATAGGCACAAACGTGGAGGGGTACGTGGACGATATGGTGGTCAAGTCCACGACGACAAGTGAACATTGCAATGCCTTGGAAAGAGTTCTCCAAATCTTGAGAAAACACCAGCTTAAATTGAACCCGGAGAAATGCTCCTTCAGAGTCCAAGCAGGAAAGTTCTTGGGTTTCATGCTGACCAAAAGGGGGATAGAAGCTAACCCAGAAAAGTGTTAGGCCGTTATCAACATGAGAAGTTCACAGACCGTAAAGGAGGTCCAACAACTGGCCAGAAGAATCACAGCTTTATCTCGGTTCTTGTCCCGATCAACGAAGACGACCATACCTATCTTCAATACCCTCAAGAAAGGAGAAAATTTTGCAAGGACAACCGAGAGTGAAAAGGCTTTTTTGAGATCGAAGAGGCTTTTTTGAGATTGAAGGAAATGTTGGCAGCCCCTTCAACCCTCACGAGGCCAAGTATACCTCTTTTAGTTTACATATTTGTCTCTGACGACGTCGTTAGTGCAACAATAATCCTAGAGAAGGAAGGGAAGTAGCATCCAATTTATTTCATAAGCAAGGTCCTATAGGGCCCAGAGAGGAGGTATCAAAGAATTGAAAAGGCAACTCTCGCCCTCATAATCACCTCGAGGAGACTGCATCCTTACTTTCAGGGGTACAACATAGTCGTTCGGACTGACCTACCCATCAAACAGGTGTTGTGGAAAACGAACCTAGCCTAAAGGATGATAGCATGGAGTATCCAGCTATCCGAGTTTGATATCTCCTACGAAAATAGTTGTCATATCAAAGCTCAAGCACTAGCTGGCTTCATCATTGAGATAACAGCTATAGGACAGACGATTAGTGAGGACAGGGAGTGGTTCTTGTCTATAGACGGGGCGTCTAATCAAAAGGGAAGTGGAGCAGGCATAATATTGGAGGGCCTGAACAGAGTATTAATTAAACAGTCCTTACACTTCGAGTTTAAGGCCAGCAATAATCAAGTTGAATACGAAGCATTGCTGGCTGGGATGAAGCTAGCTAGGGATTTGGGGGCAAAAATCCTGAAGGCAAAAAGTGACTTGAAATTGGTGACAAGCCAGGTGAACGGGGAGTATCAAGCGAGAGATCCCCATCTGACAAAATATTGGGAAAGGGTAACGCAAATGGCGGCCGTATTCAAAAAATTTACACTCCTCCATGTGCCACGGGAGCAGAATGAAAGGGC
This sequence comes from Mucuna pruriens, assembly GCA_025330945.1. Lineage (NCBI taxonomy): Eukaryota > Viridiplantae > Streptophyta > Magnoliopsida > Fabales > Fabaceae > Mucuna > Mucuna pruriens. The sequence goes on from JAENHJ010000417.1 coordinate 99,359, forward strand.
CGACTTGTTATCGAAGCTGGCTAGTACCCAGAGAAAAGGTCAGCAAAGGTCAGTCATTCACGAGAACATAAGTAGGTCGACGATCAAGGAGCCAAGAGTGTGCTGCGTGGAAAGAAAAAAGACGTGGATAAGCCCACTCTTGGAGTATTTAAGAGAGGACCAACTTCCCAACGACCCAACTAAAGCCAAGAAGTTAGTCAGAGATGCGTCAAAGTACATTGTTATTGGTGAGTAGTTGTATCGAAGGGGCTTTCCTTTCCCGCTACTGTGATGTGTGGACGGTGACGAGTCCGAGTACGTAATCTTGGAGGTTCACGAGGGAGTGTGTAGGACATACATAGGAGGTCGAGCCCTGGCAAGCAAAATCGCTAAGGAGGGTTACTACTGGCCGACACTGAAGAATGACTGGATGGAGTATGTGAAGAAATGCAACAAATGCCAAAGATTCGTGGAAGTACTCAAATCACCACCAGAGTCGTTGCACTCTATTACATCACCCTGACCGTTCTACAAGTGGGGTGTGGATATCCTAGGCCCTTTCCCAACAGCACCAGGACAGATGAAATACCTAACCGTGGTGGTGGATTATTTTACAAAATGGATAGAAGCGGAGCCAGTCACCACTATCTCGGCAGAAAGAATTAAGCCCTTTTATTGGAAGAAAATAATCTGCCGATTTGGCCTGCTAGCCGAAATAGTCTCAGACAATGGGACACAATTTGCCTCTTGGTCAACGGCGAATTTTTGCACTCAACTAAAAATCAAACAACTGTTCACATCGATGGAACATCCCCAATCAAATGGCCAGGCCGAGGTCGCCAACAAAATCATATTAAGAGGATTACGGAGACACCTGGGGGAGGCGAAGGGAAGATGGGTTGAGGAACTCCCGCAAGTACTCTGGTCATACCACACGACACCCCACTCCTCCACCAAAGAAACCCCCTTCCGCTTAACCTACGACATGGAGGCAGTCGTTCCCATGGAAATTGGGGAGCCATCCCCGTGAACTGCCCTGTTTCATCCAGGTGAAAACGAGGAGTTGAGGCAAATCTAGACTTACTACAAGAGGCCCGCGAAGTGGCACAAATAAGAGAATACACGATAAAGGCACGGGCGGCCAAGCGATAGTACAAGAGGTTATCGTCCCGACAGTTTAAAAGCCAGGATTTAGTCCTGAGGAAAATTACATGGACTACGGACGACAATAAATTGACCCCAAATTGAGAGGGGCCCTTCAAGGTGATAGAGAGAGTCGAAAAGGGAGCCTACTGCCTGGAGCACCTCAACGGCAAGAAAATTCCCTGAACATGGAATGTGCTTAATCTTCCATTCTATTACAATTGAACCAAGGTATGGCCTAAATGTATTAACAATTGAAATTAATAAAATACACATGCAGCGAAACATCCACGAATAGACCTGTAAGAGGCCAACCATCTAGGCTTGTCCTGGGAAATTGAAGATGAGACCTGTAAGAGGCCAGCCACCAAGGCTGATCCCGGGCACGAAGAGACCTGTAAGAGGCCGGCCATCTAGGCTTGTCTCGGGCAAATGAAGATGAGACCCGTAAGAGGCTGGCCACCAAGGCTAGTCCCAGGCAATGGAGATGAGACCTATAAGAGGCTGGCTACCAAGGTTGGTCCCAGGCACGAGAGACCTGTAAGAGGCCAGCCACCAAGGCTGGTCTTGGGCTCGAAGAGACCTGTAAGAGGCCGGCCATCTAGGCTCGTCTCGGGCAATTAAAGATGAGACCTGTAAGAGCCTGGCCACCAAGATTGATCACGAGCAATGAAGATGAGACCTGTAAGAGGTTGGCCACCAAGGCTAGTCCTGGGCAATGAGGATGAGACTTGTAAAAGGCCAGCCACCAAGGCTGGTCCTGGGCAAGAAGAGACCTTTAAGAGGTTGGCCATCTAGGCTTGTCCCGGGCAAATGAAGATGAGACCTATAAGAGGCTGGCCACTAAGGCTGGTATCGGGCAATAAAGATGAGACCTGTAAGAGGCTGGCCACCAAGGCTGGTATCGGGCAATAAAGATGAGACCTGTAAGAGGATGGCCACCAAGGCTGGTCTTGGGCAATGAAGATGAGACATGTAAGAGGTTGACCACCAAGGCTGGTCTTGGGCATGAGAGACCTGTAAGAGGCCAGCCACCAAGGTTGGTCCTGAGCACGAAGAGACTTGTAAGAGGCCAACCATCTAGGCTTGTCTTTGGCAATTGAAGATAAGACCTGTAAGAGGCCAGCCACCAAAGCTAGTCCTGGGCACGAAGAGACCTATAAGAGGCCGGCCATCTAGGCTTGTCCCAGGCATTTGAAGATGAGACTTGTAAGAGGTCAACCACTAATACTGGTCTCAGGCACAAAGAGACCTGTAAGAGGCTAGCCATCTAGGCTTGTCCCGGGCAATTGAAGATGAGACCTGTAAAACGCCAACCACCAAGGTTGGTCCCGGGCACGAAAAGACTTGTAAGAGGCCGACCATCTAGGCTTGTCCCGGGAAATGAAGATGAGACCTGTAAGAGGCCTGCCATTTAGGCTTGTCTCGAGCAATTGATGATGAGACTTGTAAAAGGTCAGCCACCAAGGTTGGTCCCGAGCATGAAGATACTTGTAAGAGGCCAACCATCTAGGCTTATCTTGGGCAATTGAAGATGAAACTTATAAGAGGCCAACCACCAAGGTTGGTCCCAGGCACGAAGAGACCTATAAGAGGCCGGCCATCTAGGCTTGTCCCAGGCAAATGAAGATGAGACTTATAAAAGGCTGGCCACCAAGGCTGGTCCTGGGCAATGAATATGGGTCCCAGGCAATGAAGATGAGACCTGTAAGAGGCTGGCCACCAAGGCTGGTCTTGGAAACGAGAGACCTGTAAGAGAATGACCACCAAGGCTGGTCTCGAGCAATGAAGATGAGACCTATAAGAGGTTGGCCTCCAAGGCTGGTCCTAGGCAATGAAGATGAGACATGTAAGAGGTCGGCCACCAAGGCTAGTCCCAGGCACGAAGGTCAAACCTACAAAAGGCCAGCCAACCAAGGGTTGACCCATGACAATTAAGAACCCAGGACCTATGAGGGGCCAAGCCAATTAAAATGCCCACGACAGTAAGGAACTGAAAGCGATCATACAATCAAAATCAAGGCCAACACTAAGGATGAACAAGACAAAACGACAAGTCCCAATTAGGACCCGGTCGAAAGCTCAAAATTCGCTAAATTCACAAAGGTCAAAGCACTAAAGCGCCCTAAGTACCCCAATAGCTAAAACGCAATGTTCGGTTAAATTGAAAAAGGGCAATACCCAAGGGGACTCCGATGACCCCAATGCGAAAAACTCGCCACAAGCCACAACAGAAGTAGAAGCATGCCAAAAAAAAAAGAGAAGAGAAAGAGTAGAGTGAAAAGGAGAAAACAATGTACGAGTCCAAGAATTATTCGGTATATTAGAATATTATAACAAAACTACAATATCATTCAAAGCACAACCAACACAAAATCAACAGAGGGACCTAGCACTAAGTAGGAGAATCCAGAGAAGACTCGGCCTGAACCAACTTCCCATCAACAATCTCCTTGAAGGGGCCGACCTCAGAGGTGTCCACGGCTAGATGAAGGAAGGCCACCTGTTCTGGAGCACGTACGAAGCCTTCCTCAAATTGCTCAACAATAGCAAGGTCGCGCTCGATTAAGGTGTAATCCTTATCCTTTAGAAGGCGATCCTTCTCCCGAAGTTCCTCCTTCAGCCGGGACACCTCGTTATCCCTTTCCTCCTTTAGGTGAGTGAGGGACGCCTCCACCGATGTCTTGGTCGCCCGTAGCTCGTCTTTCTCCTACTGCAGAACAAGGACCCTAGCATTCAGAGCATCTTGGGCATCCTCCAAGCCCCGTTGGGCCAGCATGAGATCCTTGCTCTATGTCACAGCCCTCTAAAGCTCGCTCTACAAGCTCGTCGTTGCGTCCCGATAATTGTTTATTTTTCCTTGAGCCTCCATGTACTCGGCTAACAACTTCACTAGAATGTCATGGGCCTTTTGATTCTTCTCGGCTAAGGACTTGCGATGAGCCTCCAGGCTCCCACACTCCAACTTGGCAGCTCAAGATAAGGCCAACGAATACCCAGCATACCTTTGAACGGCCTCGAGCACCCTCGGTAACCCTAATTCCCTGGCCTTGCGACAATCAAAAACCACGGCCAAGCTTCGATCCACCATATCACCCAGGGGAAAAGTGGGGGCCCAAACTGAGGGGCTTGAAGGCCGGCTAGCCAAAATTGCCCCCCAATCGCTAGCCCCAATCGAGCCACCAGCCGCGGAGTCCTCAACATCGTTGGCCTCAACAGATGGCAGCCACCCGCTTCAAGGGCCACTCTTGGCTCTCTAGAGCCTCCTCCTCAACCGAGCGCTTGGCAGTGGAGCCACAAGCATCGAAGTCTGCCTTTGCTGGAGAGCCATCAAAGGAGTCTAAAGCAACGACAGGGAGGGGATAGGGGGTACTCTCGGCCGGCCGAGGAAGCTCTAGTCGTGCAATGGCCAGAGGAGCAACATCAACAATCGCCTCTTGATGAGTCACAATTTATACATCTTTTAGACACCTAAGAAGGAGGTTTACAAGACTATTCTGTGCTTAAGAGTGGATTGTTAGCTAAGATTCATTCCATGGGTTCGATTACAGAGGAAATACAAATCTGTGTTAATTTAGATTTCTTAGCTAATAAAAGTGTCACTCCTTCTTCTGCAGGTCAAGCCGAGTTGACCAGGGTCAACAAAAGGAGTCTCAGCCGAGATGAAGTCATCCTGGCCAATCCGACTCCATCTCGGCAGGAACAGAGTCGTCTCGACAACCCATGCCTTGCAGCTCAGTAGCCTAGTAGAGAGGCCCAGTTGTATTGACCACATCAGCTATCCAGCTCGGAGGCCATCTCAGCGTCAGCTCAAATGCCATGTCACTCCTAGGAAATCTGCCATGTCACGTTAGAAGATCTGCATAGGGGTAGAATAGGACCTTTCACAATGTAATTCTGTTAGGATTCGATAGGATTAGCATATCACAGCTCGTGTATATATAGGAAGAACTGTGCACTTTTTACACGTTCTGTCTTTGAATTCACTCAAAAATTCCATACTCACTGTGCCCATTTTTTCGCTCTCGCTCTCTCCGTTTTCACGGTGGTGCACGGCGCTCATTGGCGTTTCTCTCGATTGAGGAAGTGCAGGTCTGAGACTGGGAAGCCGAAGTCTGCCGGAGGGGACCGATCAGACTATCGACGCACTCGGTGGAATCGATCCTCGGCGTTCAGGCTAACGGAGGTGAACCACCACCATCAACCATGGCGATCGTCGTGGAAGATGGCTTCATCTGAATTCAGAACCACCGTATTTGTATTCTCTTTTACGTTAATCGATTTCACTCTGCATTTCATATCTCCTTTCTCCTCCCTCTTCTTTAATTCATGTTTGAATCGCGATTGCATTTGAATATGAACAATGTTAAGCTAAGCCGATTGAACTGGTTTAACTAATTCAGAGGTAATCGTTAACGATAGTTAATCGAGAACCTAAAATCAGCTCTGCACTTAATCCCCCGCCAACCGATGAGGTAGCGATTGCGTAATTCCTCGGTATGGCAACGGACGAATGTTTAGCGATCGTCATAAGACTACCAAAAGGCTGATATGGACCGAGAACCTGGAGTGTGGAACCTGGATGGACTTGAACTAATGGAACTGAACATAAACACAGTTATATAATAATAACAATAGATAATTAGTAACAGTAGTATATGTTTACTGCATTCATAGTTTTAGTCTATTTCCTGCCTTACTTGCATTCTCAACCCCCCTGTTTACTATTTTTCAGTCTGAAACAGAGATAGTCCATCTCTGTAGCGTCTGTCTGCACTCAGCCGAGACCAAGCCAGATTATCTCTACCGGGATCATCTCGGCTCCGTCTCTACCGAGAACTACTCGGCCAGTGCCGAGGGGAGTCAGTACTTTACAGCTCAGATTCTACTCCACTTCACTTTACACCAATTCACAACTGAGCACACTGTGTCCTTGAGAAGAATGACCTAGGGTTAGCTATACTATAGTTAGCTTTAGTTATTTGATAAGCGCGTTGAAACGACTAAAAACGCCCATCATCACCTCTATCGCAGCCGGAGCCAGGGAATGCGAGGTCTTCTTCTTCAAAGACATTAGCTTCTTAGCAATGTAACTTGTCCAAAAAAGCACATGTTAGAAAGCCAGATGAAGCCGAAATCAAAACAAGAAAATGCACATATAATCACCCTTATTCGTTATGAGCGTAGAGCAATAAAGTGTGGACAGGCGATTAAGCTCCCCCACAAACTCTTCCTCCCAATCCTCCAAATCGTCCTGGTCGACCGTGACCGACACGGCCGGGCTGATTCGCCCATAGAGAGGGAAGAAGGGATTCCCAGACTCATCAAAGAAAAGGCTAGGCCCAGTGCCGCCAGGAGCTACTTGAAAGAAGCAATCCTTAAAGAACTTGTAGCTCTCACGGAAGGGCTTCATCAGCTTACGCCTGGGCCAACTACTCAATGACGTCCAGCTGACTTTCTCTGCCTGGTGCAGGGAGAAAAACCAGAAGAAGACACTTAGCGAGGGCTCTTTCCATAAGAGCTCGAAGGTCCGCATAAAAGCCCAACTGTTGGGGTGAAGCTAGGTAGGGGCGACGTTTAAAACCCATAGCATCGACCACTTGAAGTCAGTAAAAGGAAGCTTGACGCCTAACTTCAAAAATAGCGTGTCATAAAAGTAGAAGAAGGGACCCTTGGTGTCCCCCGGCCACTCGCGGACAAACTCATTCAAGCAATAGGGCAAGACTATGACGGACCAAGGGTCGTGCCGGCAGATAGCATCAACCATGCCCACCAAAGACTCTGGACGAGTGTAGGTGGAATAGACCCTCGCGACACTAGGGTCGACCCACGAGGGCAATTCTCCCGAAGAGTCACTCTCCCCTACCTCATGAAACAAGACCTTAAAGGGGAACTCCTCCTCTGTCGTTGGAGTAGCAGAATGTTGAGGTTCATTCCCCTACGCAAAGGAGCCGTTGGCCACCACGTCACCTGGGTTGGAAGAACCAGAAGACCCGTCGGAGAGGCTCCCTATGACAAAACGCGTGGGTCAGCCAAGGAACTCAAGCCAAAAGAAGAAGAAAAAAAATTCTCTCCTAAAAGAGAAAAGCCCAAAGAAACAGAACCAATAGAAAAACATACAAGTAACAACAATGCTTACCTCATCTCGCCATGAAGAGCAGTCAGCATGTTGGAAGTAGGAGAAGAAGGGTGCAAACAAGACAACGAAGACACGAAAGCCTGAGAGCTTACGAGAACAATGCAAAAAATCAAAGAGCGAGGGAAACAAAGGGAGTTCGAAAGAGTGCAAAGAAAAGGAAAAGCCAAAGGAAAGAGAATCTCCAGTAAGACAGCATGGATAGGAAGCGAAAGGACAGAGCAATGGTTAATAGCTGTGTAAAAGAGGAGGTGACGCGCAAACACATTTAAGAGGGGCACGGATAACCAAGCGCCATGAAGTCAAATGGTAATTCAGGCTGTGACGCATGACCGGGGGAGGCCAACCAAGGGACCGAGACCAACGCGGCCGATTGGCCAGACAAGACTACGAGCAAGGTCTGACCGACGTGAGCCAAAAGGGAAAATTAAGCTTCTCACCTACGATCAAAAGCTTGAGGGGTTGTGTACCGACCAGCCACCTAGGCCCAACAATGGAAAATGCCTTGGCCCAATAAAACACCACGACCTAAAAGGAGAGGCATCCAAAGCTAACCAGCCTCCCCATAGGTGGACCAGTCCAATAGACCAATAAGCTCCAGGAGATACGCAGCCCACATACCAGTAGAGAATTCGTTAAGTCAATTACGAGTTAGTTAAGAGGAAGCTTGCAACACAAACAATCCATCTGTGGATACCCCCTATGTATATATACAAGCTCACCCCATAATGGGGACTGATATGAAAACCAGTGACCTGACGAGAACACCACTTATATATTTTAATTTATATTTTTATCATTATTTTAAAATTGAATTTTAATAATTATTTAAAATAAATTATGAATAGTTAAAAATAATTTTATATAAATTATTTAGCATAAATCTAATTTTATTTTTGTTATATTACAGTATATAGATGTGAAATATTTACTAATTTTGTAAATGATTAATTTAAAAAAAAGAAATATAACTAATTATTTTGAATGAATTTTTCTCTCAATAATATTTTTTTTATTTATAAATATTTTTTAATAAATTCAAACTCAATTTCATTCCAACTAAACGTAATATTAATAATTTAATTTATATGTTATAAAATGTTTTTAAAAAATATGCATTTATTATAAATTTTAATTTTAATTATATAAAAAATATTTATCTTTTACGCACTCTAAAACGTAGTATCAATTGTATCCCACATCCCATTTGTTAAAAAAATAGAAATAAAATTTAACACCGTTTTCTTATCTATTAAGATTTGCGAATTCCTAAAACTCGGAACCATGTGATGATTGTCATTCACAAAGCGTTTTTTCCCTTTCCCTTTCCCTTTACCCAATTGTTTCTTTCACCCCCCAAATTCACATATAACCATCAAAACATAAACCCTTTCCTCTGATCTCATTTTGTCTCCCTTACTCATACACAAATCATGGCCACCCTCACCCTTCTAGGTCCCCCTGAACTCTACAAACCAAGACCCACCCCAACCGAAACAATCACAAGCACCACACTATCTGACCCCTTCATGGACCAAATGGTGTCCAAATTCAACACCATAGCAACCCAACCACCCCCAAACATGATCCTAACAGAAAACTTATCTCCAACATTCATCACCACGGGAAACCCATGTCTGGACTTTTTCTTCCACGTGGTTCCCAAAACCCCCACAGACACCCTCTTCCAGAGACTCCAGCTCGCCTGGGCCCACAACCCCCTTACCACCCTCAAACTCGTCTGCAACCTCCGCGGCGTCCGCGGCACCGGCAAGTCCGATCGCCAGAACTTCTACGCCGCCGCGTTCTGGCTCCACCGCCACCACCCCAAAACCCTCGTCGCCAACCTCCCCGCCCTCGCTGACTTCGGCTACTTCAAGGATCTCCCCGAAATCCTCTACCATCTTCTGGAAGGTTCCGAAGCCCGCAAGATCCAAAAACAAGAATGGAAGAACGGCTATAGAGGGTCCCACAAGAGATACCGTGAAAGCCCTGAGACCCATGAGATGGAGAAGGTGAAAACGGAGTGTTTGGGCAAGAGGGTCAACACGGAGAAGGAAATCGCGCATTTTGCCCGAGAAGAGAAAAAGGTCGCATTGGCGAAAAAACTCGTTGATCGTTACACAACCGACCCGGATTTTCGCGTCCTTCACAATCGCATCTCTGAGCATTTCGCCGAGTGTCTGAGGAAGGATCTCGAGTTTTTGAAATCTGGGTCGGCCACAAAAATCAGTCTTGCCGCGAAATGGTGCCCCTCCGTGGATTCCTCCTTCGACCGTCACACGTTGTTGTGCGAGAGCATTGCGAAAAGGGTTTTCCCTTACGAGGAGTACGAGGGTGTCGAGGAGGCGCATTATGCTTACAGGGTTCGCGACCGGTTGAGGAAGGAGGTGTTGGTGCCTTTGAGGAAGGTGTTGGAGTTGCCTGAGGTGTTCATAGGGGCCAATCGTTGGGATTTGATTCCCTACAATAGGGTTGCTTCCGTGGCGATGAAGTTTTACAAAAAGAAGTTTTTGAAGCATGATAAGGAGAGGTTTGAGGCTTACTTGAAGGATGTGGAGTCAGGGAAGAGCACTATTGCTGCTGGAGCATTGCTTCCCCATGAGATCATAAAGTCTTTGTATGATGTGGATGGTGGGGATGTGGCTGAGTTGCAGTGGAAGAGGATGGTGGATGATTTGGTTAAGAAAGGCAAGATGAAGAATTGTTTGGCTGTTTGTGATGTGTCTGGAAGTATGGATGGGAACCCCATGTATGTTTCTGTGGCATTGGGGTTGTTGGTGTCTGAGTTGTGTGAGGAGCCTTGGAAGGGGAAGGTTGTTACATTTAGTACTGACCCTATGCTTCATTTGATCCAAGGGGATGACCTTAATTCCAAGACTGAGTTTGTGAGAAACATGCAGTGGGGGATGCAAACTGATTTTCAGAAGGTGTTTGATCTCATTTTGGAGGTGGCTGTGAGTGGGAATTTGAGGCCGGATCAGATGATCAAGAGGGTGTTTGTGTTCAGTGACATGGAGTTTGATGAAGCTTCACCAAATGATTGGGAGACTGATTATCAAGCCATTACTAGGAAGTTTGGGGAGAAAGGGTTTGGTGATGCTGTGCCTCAGATAGTATTTTGGAAACTGAGAGACTCAAAGGCCACCCCAGTGCCAGCCACTCAGAAAGGAGTGGCACTGCTTAGTGGCTTTTCTAAGAATTTGCTCACATTGTTCTTGGATAATGATGGGGAGCTGAGCCCTGAAGAAGCCATGGAAAGAGCTATTTCTGGCCGAGAATATCAGCAACTAGTTGTGCTGGATTAATTAACTACAGGCTTTTCTTTTCCTGCTGTTACTAGATAATTGAAGAAATGGAAATACACCATATTTACATACAAATATGTGATGGTTTCCTAAACTCTAATCTTCAAGGGTATACTAAACAGAGGAGTGAAAATAAACCGACAAAACTTTGAGGAAGGAAAAAATTTACTCCTTAAAAAGTATGTGACATTGAAAAAGTTATTAATTCAATTCTTCACCTATGCTTTTCTGCTCCTACTCAACCAACAAACATGTTACAAGGGGAGAAATTATCAGAACATGACTTGAACACCAGCATAAATTACAAGTTATTTATTTATACCTTTCCATTTGTTCCATCACTGAGCTTTTGAAAAAATAATTTACATCATTTTTTTAAAAGTTTAGTGCATGTTTGGCAGTACGCCGACTTGTACACTATAATTTTTTCTTTTTCGGGTTACACCATCTATAAATCGACAAATTTTATGCCCTCAAGTATTTTTAAAGATTTTATGAACAAATGTCCTTACAATATTTCTTGATAAGATCTTTATGAATTTCAATGGCTAAGATTAAGAGTGTCCACGATTCAATTTGAATTGGATTTTAAGTAAAAAGACATACAATCCAATTATAAATATACATAACACCATTACAGTTCAGTTTGTGTACTGGCCGGCATCTGGAACACGGCCGGATGGAGGCCGGTAGTATGCATTGCCGGTCGCCATGTGGTTAACGTAGACGTTACACCACTTAGTCCACCCCCATCTCTGGTCATATCAGAGATGGTTACTTCTCATGATTACGAGGTCCTCTACAAGGAAATTATGTCAGGAGATAACTTGCATGAGTAGGCAAAGAGGAGCCTCTGACGTATGCCCCACCAAACACCAACCACCCCAGCCTCCTGGGGATTGATGACGAAAAGGTGACGAGGGAACTGAGGTCAAGGGATAAAAGCCAGAGTCGAAGTATAGAGGGGGGATCTTTTTTCTTTTCACCAAGAGAAAGAGAGAAAAGGGAGATTTTTTCTGAGTCTTTTGAACCAGAACATTGGCGCCCACCGTGGGGCAAAGGTAAAACTAGTCCCAACGACCACGAGAAGGAGAGACATGCCTGTGACGAGGAACCAAGCGAGTTCTACGAATGAGGGGGAGGAAGATACACTTCAACGCTTGCTTCGCGCTGTGGCTTCCCTCCAAGCCCGTAGCGACGAGCAATCACGCCTCAGTGCGGAGGCAGAGCTGAGGCACACTGAAGTAGAGGAGCGGCATCGTTTGGCGGAGGAAAGACATCTTAACGCGATGAGGGCAACAGAAGGCAGAGAAGAGGAGCTGCGTAGGCAAATAGCAGCCCTGAAAACGGCTAGAGAGAGAGAGGAGGGGCCAGAGGAGACGACGACCCCACCGTTCTGGGGACAACCATTCTCTAGGGAGATAGACAAGACAGCTATCCCCCCTAACTTTAGGGAGATAATCGTAGAGCCATTTGATGGAAGCCAAGACCCCCACGCTCACCTACAGGCATTTCAAACGCAAATATACATCAGTGGTGGGAACGACAGACTGAGTTGTAAACTCTTCCCGGGGACCCTGAGAGGGGTAGCAATGCAGTGGATGACTACTCTACCCCCAAGATCCATCCAAACATTCAAGGACTTGGCTAGCTCATTCCTGTCCCAATTCGCTGCTAACAAAGTGAAAAGGTTGGAGGTGGCGGACCTTTTCGATATTAAGCAGGGAGAAGGAGAGAGTTTAAAGAAGTATTTGGCGCGTTTTAATAACGCCACGGTCAGAGTAGATGACCCCGACCAGAAATTCTTTGTGAAAGCATTCCAGAAAGGGCTGAGGGCGGGGCCTTTTAGTGACGCCTTGGCTCTCAGGAAACCGACGAATATGGAGGAAATAAGAGCTAGAGCGGAGAAGCATGTGGAGATGGAGGAGGACCAACTGGAGAGGAGGAGATCGGAAAGAAAGGCCGAGCAGAAGGCGGTCAAGACGACTAGTAGGGGAAAGGAAGATAAGCGACCCATGCTCGCCAAGCCGCGCGAGACTATACAACATTTCACACCCCTCAACGAAAGAAGAGCCCAAATCATGCATGAAATTTGCCACACGTCCTTATTAGAATACCCTCCTGACGCCAAGGGAAAAATGTTGGGGAAGGAGAGGAGCAGCTGGTGTGACTTCCATAGAGCACCTGGCCATATTACTGAAGACTGCTGGGAGTTGAAAACTCAGATAGAAAGGCTGATTCAGGGCGGCCATCTTAGTCGCTACATACAACACCTCCCACCAGGGCGACCAAGTAGGCAGGGTAGAGAATCGTTCCGGTCAGGAGAGACCGACCGTCAAGAGAGGAGTAGGTCGCGCCAGAAGACTCCAGGCCACAGAGGGACGATAAGTACTATTTCGGGAGGGAGGACGACGAACGAGAAGCAAACGGCCGGTCATTTTGGGTCAGAGATGTCTCACGGCCGGGTCCAGACCGTGTTGACCGGAGCTAACGCTACCCCGCTAGGCAAGAGGGAGTCGGCACCGGTCATCACTTTCGATGACAGAGATTGGAGAGGGAGAGCTTCAGACCAAAATGAACCAATGGTAATTTCCATGGGGTTGGCGGGATATAAAGTAGAGCGGGTCCTCGTCGACCAAGGAAGCTCAGTGAACATTCTTTACAAATCCACCATGGAAAAAATGCAGTTGAGGGATGAGGTGATTCGAGAGTGTTCGGGGAACTTGTATGGGTTTGCAGGAGAATGCGTCCCCATCATCGGAACATTGGAATTAGAGACCTGCTTGGGGGAGCGACCTGTCAGTCGCACTCTCCCGGTGTTATACACTGTAGTGAATGCGCCAGCTTCCTATAATATTATATTGGGCCGGCCGGCACTGAACAAATTCGGGGTCATTGTGTCGACTAAACATTTATGCATGAAATTTCCAGTGGGGAGTAAGATCGGAAATGTGTGGGCGGATGTTCAGACAGCTAGGAAGTGTTACGAGGATAGCTTGAGGGTAGAGAAGTTCCCATCCAGAGGGAATGTCAACATTCTAGATTTAGACCTGGATCCAAGGTGTCAGGTTGAGAAAGAAGGGCCGCTCCCGGCGGAAGAATTGAAAGAGATAACCTTGGGGTTAGATCGGGAGCAGACGACTAAGATAGGGACGGCCATGAACCAGGAAGAGGAGAGAATGCTCATTACCCTTCTCACGGCCAACCGGGATATCTTTGCATGGACGGCGCAGGATATGCCAGGCGTGGATCCAGAGTTCATGTCCCACCAATTATCAGTGAACGAAAATGCCAAACCCATTTCCCAAAAGAAAAGAAAGATGGGCGAAGAGAAGCGAGAGGCCGCAAGTCAAGAGATTCGCAAGCTGATGGCGGCAGGCTTTGTTCGAGAAGTGCAATATCCGACCTGGTTGGCCAATGTGGTGATGGTGAGGAAGGCAAGTGGGAAATGGAGAATGTGTACAGATTACACCGACCTAAATAAGGCCTGCCCGAAGGACTCATACCCGCTGCCGGGTATAGATAGGTTGGTAGATGGTGTAGCCGGTTATGCTTTCTTGAGTTTCATGGATGCTTACTTTGGGTACAACCAAATAAGGATGCACCCACAGGACGAGGAGAAAACAGCTTTTATCATTGATGAGGGAGCCTTCTGCTACAAGGTAATGCCTTTTGGCCTAAAGAACGCGGGGGCTACCTACCAACGCCTTATGGACAAGATTTTTAAGGAAATGTTAGGAAAGGATGTAGAGGTATACGTGGACGATATGGTAGCTAGATCCCAATGCATGGAGGAGCATTGCGGGGCTCTAGGGAGAGTATTCGAAGTGCTGAGGAAGCATAGACTACGTTTGAATCCGAGTAAGTGCTCGTTCGGTGTCAGGGCCGGGAAGTTTCTGGGCTTCATGCTGACGGAAAGGGGGATTGAGGCGAATCCGGAGAAGTGTCAAGCAATAGCGAACGTCCGAAGCCCTAGGAGTATAAAAGAAGTGCAACAGTTCTTGGGAAAGCTTACATCGTTGGCCCGGTTCATTTCTAAGTCGGCCGAAGCATCCATCCCCCTGTTCGCCACATTGAAAAAGGGAGGGAGGTTTGTATGGACGGATGAGTGCGAAGAGGCTTTCCTACGCTTGAAAGCCCTGATGGCAGCGCCTCCAGTCTTGACGCGCCCAAGACCAGGTACGCCACTATATCTCTATGTCTCAATATCTGATAATGCTATAAGCTCTGCGTTAGTCCAAGAGGACGGAGGGGAACAAAGACCAGTGTACTTCACCAGCAGGGTCCTCCAAGGGCCAGAGAGAAGGTACCAAAAGATAGAGAAGGCAGCGCTAGCTGTGGTCATGGCCTCAAGACGCTTGCGCCCGTATTTCCAATCTCACAGCGTCGTTGTCAGGACAGACTTGCCAATAAAACAGGTGTTGAGAAAGCCAGACCTGGCCGGGAGGATGGTTGCCTGGAGTATTCAATTGTCGGAGTTTGATATCTCATTTGAAAGGCGGGGACACATTAAAGCCCAAGTACTGGCAGACTTCGTGAACGAGTTATCCCCAAAGGATTGGCCGACCGAGGGAAGCGGCGAGTGGTACTTGTCGGTTGATGGTTCGACAAATCAAGCAGGATCAGGGGCTGGAGTCATACTCGAAGGACCCGGAGGAATTTTAGTGGAGCAGTCCCTGCATTTTGACTTTAAAGCAAGCAACAACCAGGCCGAGTATGAAGCACTGCTGGCCAGGATGAGACTGGCCAGGGACTTAGAAGCGAAAACCTTGACGGCCAAAAGAGATTCGAGGTTGGTGACAGGGCAAGTCAATGATGAATACCAGACGAGAGACCCTCAGCTATGCAAGTATAAGGAGAGAGCAGTGAAGTTAGCGGCCTGTTTTAAAACGTTCAAGCTAATTCATGTCCCTCGGGAGCAGAATGAGAGGGCAGATTTATTGGCTAAGCTAGCCAGCACGTAGAGGCGCGGGCAGTTACGCTCAGTCATACATGAAAATGTGGAGTCGCCTACGATTGATAAAGAAGAAATCTGCAACGTAGAAGAAGGGCGAACATGGATGACCCCTCTAATAAAGTATCTCAACGAAGGAAGAACAAACGAAAGCGAAGAAGAGAACAGGCGACTATCCAAGGAGACGGCGAAATACACTTTGGCCGGAGGACGCCTGTACAGAAGAGGTTTTGCTTTCCCGCTTCTCAAATGTCTTAATCAAGAAGAAGCAACCTATGCAATGAAGGAGGTCCATGAAGGAGTATGCGGGTCACATATTGGGGGACGGGACCTAGCAAGCAAAATAGCTAGGGCCGGGTACTATTGGCCAACCCTCAAAACCGACTGTATGGGTTTCGTGAGGAGGTGCGATAAATGCCAAAGATTCGCCGAAGGCCATAAGGCCTCGCCAGAGGTGTTGCATTCATTGACGTCCCCGTGGCCATTCAGTCAATGGGGGATAGACATCCTAGGGCCCTTCCCAGTAGCGCCAGGCCAGATTAAATTCCTAATAGTGGAAGTGGATTATTTTACCAAGTGGATCGAAGCCGAGCCGGTGGCAGTTATTTCGGCTGAGAGAGTAAAGAAGTTCTTGTGGAAGAAAATTATTTGTAGATTTGGCCTGCCGGCTATTTTAGTGTCGGACAATGGTACCCAATTCGCGTCCAAAGCTACTACAGAGTTTTGCCAAGAGTTAGGCATCAAACAGGTGTTCACCTCAGTAGAGCACCCGCAGACAAATGGTCAAGCAGAAGCAGCAAATAAGGTCATACTAAGAGGATTGCGCCGCAGACTAGAGGAAGCAAAGGGTCGGTGGGCAGAGGAGTTACCACAAGTGTTATGGTCATATCATACTACCCCTCATTCATCTACAAATGAGACACCCTTCCGGCTGGTATTTGGTACAGAGGCAGTCATCCCCGTTGAAGTCGGAGAACCGTCAGCGAGGGTAGAACTTTTTGAGCCCGAGGCAAATGAAAACGAACTCAGAGCCAACCTAGACATGGTACAAGAGATCCGCGAAGCCGCTCACATTAGGGAATTTGCGGTTAAAGCTAGAGTGGCGAGATTATATAACAAGGCGGGTCATCCTCGCGAATTCAGACCTCAGGATTTGGTATTGAGAAAAATGGTCCGCAAGGCCGACAGCAACAAGTTAACAACCAAATGGGAAGGCCCTTTTAGGATTAAAAGAAAACTAGGTAATGGGGCGTATAAATTAGAAACACTGAAGGGTAAAGAAATACCCAGAACTTGGAATGCTGCATCCATACGAATGTACTATAGCTAAGTGCCAAATGAGAATGACTTTCTGGATGTAGCCTCTCGACTCGGATTTAGTCCTGTAAATGCCACCTCTCATGGTCGGCCAGGGACTCGACTCGGATTTGGTCCTATAAGTGCCACCTCTCACGGTCGGCCAGGGGCTCGACTCGGATTTAGTCCTGTAAATGCCACCTCTCATGGTCGGCCAGGGGCTCGACTCGGATTTAGTCCTGTAAATGCCACCTCTCATGGTCGGCCAGGGACTCGACTCGGATTTGGTCCTATAAGTGCCACCTCTCACGGTCGGCCAGGGGCTCGACTCGGATTTAGTCCTGTAAATGCCACCTCTCATGGTCAGCCAAGGACTCGACTCGGATTTGGTCCTATAAATGCCACCTCTCACAGTCGGCCAGGGGCTCGACTCGGATTTGGTCCTATAAGTGCCACCTCTCACGGTCGGCCAGGGGCTCGACTCGGATTTAGTCCTATAAATGCCACCTCTCATGGTCGGCCAGGGGCTCGACTCGGATTTAGTCCTATAAATGCCACCTCTCATGGTCGGCCAGGGACTCGACTCGGATTTAGTCCTGTAAGTGCCACCTCTCATGGTCGGCCAGGGACTCGACTTCGGATTAGTCCAAAATGGCAACTCAACGAGGTTGACCATGGACTCGACTCGGATTTAGTCCTGTAAGTGCCACCTCTCACGGTCGGCCATGGACTCGACTCGGATTAGTCCAAGAACGGCAACTCAACAAAGTTGACCGTGGACTCGACTCGGAATCGATCCTTTACGTACCGCCTCTCACAGTCAACAACGGATTCGACCCGGATTAACCCAAGGGAGACCAACTCAATAAGTTAAGTGGCAACTTGATAAAGTTGACCATGAACCCAACTCAGATAAATCTGACACGCACCACCTGACATACTCGGCCTCGAACCCTCATTAGGTTTGTGTTATAAACGCCACTACTATGGTAAGCAAAAAGATTCAGCCTACCACGACAACCTTAGAAGGTTAACCAATTTGACAGGAGGCGCATACCTAGGGCGGCCAGAATTTTACCCCTAAGAGCCAAAAGCAAACTAGAAGGACTAACGACTCGAAATGGGTATACCCACGCAAACAAGATAGTAGGGCGACCCCTATGTGGTTAGTCCCATCATGGGCCCCATTCGTTAGAGGGCATTCGAGCAAATCCGAAGAAATATCATCACACCAAAGAAACGAAACATAAAGCAAAGACATGGAAAAAATCAAAGAACAGACAGAGCGAGAAAAGCGAGAGCCGAAGGTAAAATCCATGAAAAGCGCACGTATTTATACGAAAAAGAAATAAAGAAAGTACATCATAGTTAAAGTCGATATGTTCAAAAGAGACTATTAACATAACACAAAATAAATATACTAAGAGGAAGGGGACCCTGGGGGAGTCAGCACTGACACTAAGCGACCCTCTTGCACCTCCTTAAAAGGATCGGCCTCAGAAATATCGACGTTAGGATGGAGGAATTCAACTTGCGTAAGAGCACGTTGAAAACCCACCACGTACTGATTGGCGATGTCGATACCCTGCTGATAGATCGTTTGGTCCCGGGCGACGATGGTTTCCTGAGCGGACTTGAGCGATGCCTCCAAGGATTTTAACTCCTCCTCGCGAATCAGCTCCTTCTCAGCAGCCTCCTCGCGAAGTCTTTTCACTTCTGCCTGAAGAGCATCGTTGCCAAGTTCTAACTCGGTCCTCGCCTGCATAAGTTCAGCCTTGACGTCAAGTAACTCCCCACTCATCTTCTGCTCGGCCCTCAGCATTTCTTGGAGCTTGGCGGTCGAGAGACCATACTTGATGAGTCGTTCTTCACTGTCAGCCAGGACCGATGACAACTTGCTATTCTCTTCTTCTAAAACTTTGCGCTGCTCCTCCCACGAAGATCGCTCTGCCGCTAGGTCCCCACATTTCTTCTCGGCCACGCGAGCCAGGGCAAAACTATAGGCGGTATACTGCTGAAGAACTTCGCAGACTCCAGCCAATCCAATTCGATCCACCTCGGCCTCAACTGATGAGGAAGCAATGGTACGATCGGCCGCTTGTGTAAAAGATTTAAAGAGCCGTGGCCGACTCTTGGGAATCTTAGGAGCCGGCACCTCCAGAACTAGTGAAGTCTCTTCTTCTCGGTCCTCTTCTAGATGGCGACGCTTGTTGGGTCGGTCATCCGCCGCCACCGCTTGATGGACAGGGGAAGGAGGAGCAACTGCCTCGACCTCAAAAACTGAAGGGGATTTCGAGGCTTCCTCTTGGGAAGTTGGAGGATTGTCGACCGGGCCAGCGGCCGAGAGCGGAGCAGCGTCGGTTTGTATAACATTGGGCGGAGATGGCTGAACTTGATCTCTCTTCCTCTTCCACAGTGCAGCCAAGGCCTTGGTAGAGTACTCTGAGACAAAGAAAAAAGAACTGGAGTTAGAATACATAATACCACAGTCATTATAGAAGGAAAAGAGGATGACAAGGGAGAGAGCCTAATTGACCGACTGACTGACCTTCCCCCTTTATTATATCAAAACTACGGTATACGGGCAACTCCTTCAATTCGTTAATGAAGGCCTTCTCCCAGCCCTCTAAATCCTTCGAGGAGATCGAGATAGACACGGCCGGCCGGCGGGTCCATTGAAGAGGAAAATGTTCCCGTCCTTCCCGGTCAACCAGTAGTCTCGAATCAGGGTCTTGCGGAGCTACCCTAAAAAAGCGGTCCTTAAAGCCCTTGTAACTCTCTGAGAAGGGGCGTAAGAGTGAGCGCCTCGGGCGGTTGCTTAGCGACGTCCACCCTACCCGATCCGTCTTCCGCATTGAGAAAAACCAAAAGAACACCCCAAGGGACGGCGCCTTACCCAAGTCCTCGCATAGGAGCTCGAAGGCCCTAACAAAGGCCCAACTGTTGGGATGGAGTTGCGTTGGGGCAACGTTCAGAACGCGCAGTACCGACCGCTCGAAGGTTGTAAAAGGAAGATGTATGCCCAGCCGTGAATGCAGAGTGTCGTATAAGTAGAAGAACGGCCTCGGACCCTCCGCGGAACTCATACATACTGCTTCTCCTGCACGACAAGCCGTCACCTTCACTGACCAAGTTCGTGGCCGGCATATGGCCGAGGCCATCCCCAGCAACGAGCCTGACTTTGTGAGAACGGAGGAAACCTTCAAGACGTCTGGATCAACCCATGAATATGCACCGTCGGCTAGGTTATCAAGCCTATCGTCACGGTAGGTCACTCTAAAGGGGTAATCCTCACGAGACCCTGAACTCGAAGAAGAGCTGCAGTCTCGGTGAGAAGCACCGTCGATAGGCGCAGCAGAGGAGGAGGGCCGGACCTCCTGGTCGTGGGTACCTGGTAGGTCCCCCGTTGCTCCCCCTGTGAACGAAAGAAAGCAAGGGTCAAAACGTGACCCTAGCTAGGGTTCGAAACCCTCGTAAACGCCAACGGCATATCGAGCAGAAAAGTGAGGAGGAAAATCTAAATGCTTAAACGGAAAGTAAAATACAAAGAGACAAAGGGTGACGAAAGCCAGTACCTTTGGGTTCCATCGGAAGAGGTTGTGCGAAACTACGAACAAGACTTCGAAGGTCGTGATAAGATAGGAGTAGCCTGCGAAGAGAATGAGAAGGAAAAGAGAGGCGAATGGAAGAGAAGCAGCCAGAAGGCGAATGTGAAGAGTGACCAAAGGAAGACTGTGATAGTATCCAGAAGAGTAGTAAGGTGAAAAGCCAGCGACATGCGTTTCAAAATTTTTAAATGCCAGCGCTGGCAATGATTGCTGAAGCGTTCTTCAAAGCGCGTAGTCCCGAGAAGATTGTAAATGCGGGAAATTCAAAAGTTCTCATATCTCCACCAGAGGAAAATGACACGTGGATAGGATTTTCATAAGTTGAGGAGTCTCTACATGGTTCTTAATTTGTCATTGGATTCTTCCTAATCATCGCCACCGCCGTCTCCCCATCTATCCGGCCTCCTAACATTAAGCTTATGTCTGTTCGAATAGGCTTAAGGGGCTGTGTACTGGCCGGCATCTGGAACACGGCCGGATGGAGGCCGGTAGTATGCATTGCCGGTCGCCATGTGGTTAACGTAGACGTTACACCACTTAGTCCACCCCCATCTCTGGTCATATCAGAGATGGTTACTTCTCATGATTACGAGGTCCTCTACAAGGAAATTATGTCAGGAGATAACTTACATGAGTAGGCAAAGAGGAGCCTCTGACGTATGCCCCACCAAACACCAACCACCCCAGCCTCCTGGGGATTGATGACGAAAAGGTGACGAGGGAACTGAGGTCAAGGGATAAAAGCCAGAGTCGAAGTATAGAGGGGGGATCTTTTTTCTCTTCACCAGGAGAAAGAGAGAAAAGGGAGATTTTTTCTGAGTCTTTTGAACCAGAACAGTTTGGATTGATGATTTAAATAAAATGTATCAAAATTCAATCTAATTTGATTCAATAAAAGAAGTGGTTCGAATTGGATTATATGGTTCGTTTCTTATATCTTTGTTTTTAATTTAGTCAAAGGATGGTAAAGAACTATATATAATCTCTTCTACACTATATGAATTAAAACTCAATTTATATAATAAAGGAAAAAAAAAATAGATTGATCCAAAAATAATAAATTTATATACACATTAAAACTAAAAGATGTATCCCTAAACACTCATTTTTAGTGATTAAAATTTATCAATTTTAAATGTTGAAGATGCTAATGATGAAAATTTAAACATATCCCTTAAAAACATTCTTTTACACATTTTTTTACTTGGAGAATTATTACTTTCGTTATTTTCAGCTGACGATACTGTGATTTTTTGTTGTATATATATTAATAATCATGCATCCCTTACTTTTTTATTTCCAAATTTTATCTTTTTCATTTTGATATTTAATTTCTTTAAATTGTTCAGGAATTATAAGTTATAAAAACTAATATTTTAGCCTTATATTGTATAGGAAATAATATTTGCTTTTATACAATTAAAATTTATAATAAATAACTTTAATTATAATATAAAATTATTTTTAATTATAGGTATTTTAAATATTTAGAAAGAAATAGAGATAAAAAATAATTTGAAATAATAAAGAAGTGTTTTTGTTAATTGCAGAGATAAATATATTTTCAAAAATAAATATCTAATTAAGAGAAGAAGCTTATATAAAGTAAGTTTATAAGAATTTTTTTGAAATTTGAACTGATATTTTAATATTATTTAAAACTTTTCATATTAAAATGTTACAATATTCAACCTCTTTCATTCAAATATAATATAATAAAGAAAACAATCTAAAAATAAAAATGATTGTTATAAAAAATGAAAACAAATAAAATTTTTAAACTACGTGATAAAAATAAAATATAGAAAACACGTTTTCTTCAATTTGATTTATTACCCACCAGGGGAAATGCCTCTATATTTCTTTTTAAAAATAAACAGAGGAAGAGAGATAAGAACGAGGTTAAATAATGACTGAACTGGTAATTCTGTGATTGTTACTTAGTAGAAATTAAGGATAAAATACCTAATAAAAAGTATACACCAAATGAGATATTCCTACTATAATTTATAATAGTTATAGATAATTAAATATCCTTGTATATTAAAAATTAGTTTAAATAATTTTTATCTCCAAAATTACATATTCCTTATTTTGATTTTATTTTTATTTTTTAAATTTGTTCATCATCATCTATCAATTTAGTCTAAATTAAATTGATCATTTAAATAAATAAAATAGTAAAATAATCTCTAAAATAGTAAATTATTAATATTTTAGTTGTTAAAATTGTAATGCTCAATCAATTAGTTCTTAAAATTAAAAAAAAAAAAAAAAACTTAATTGTAATTTTTAATTTATAACTTAAAAATTTTACAAATTTTTTCATTTTTTCATGCATTTTACTTATTTAATTTATATTCAAAAATATATTATATATATTATTGTTAATTCTACTTTACCCTCTTCAAGTATATGATTATATTTAGACCTAATTACAGTTGTGGTTCTTAGTTTGATACATGGACAATTTCAGTCTTCATAGTTTTAATTGTTCGATTTTTTAGTCTTTATGTTTAAAAAATAAGTAATTTTAATTTTAATATTTATAATTTTAATTACTCGATTTTGGTCCAAACATTTAAAAAGTGAAAAATTTTAGTCTTATCATTTACTTATTATTTTATTTTTAATAAATATAATGATATAACAAAATCATTCAACTTTTTTTTAAATTGAACAATTTAGTATACATAAATATTTTATATACATTAGTTATTTATTTTTTATAAATTAAATTATTTAATAATTCAATCAAAATTTTTCATTTCTTTAAATATAAGGAATGTTAGGATTAAAATTGAGCAATAATACGAGAGTTAAAATTTCACTTATACCAAACTATCATATCTAAAAATGCAATTAAGTCTTATATTTATTATATAAAAGTTAAAAATTAAGATGATAAATTTATTTTTTAAATATTTTTATTTTAATTATATAAATCTATAAATTAAATCATATAAAATAATTCATTAGTTAAATTATATATTATCTTATATAAGAACAGAAAATGTATAAATAAAAGGATAGAAGATATATAAATAATAAATAATTTTATATAATTGAATAAATAAATTTACATAATTAAAATAAAAATAAATAATAAATCATGACTTTGATAGTCATAAAAATCTTTAAAAGAAGAGACATTTGATACATTTATATAAGTTTACCGGCTAAATGTATGAAAAAGAATTTGAAAATTTACAAAATTTAAAAATTAGGAGATAAAAATTATAATTAACTTTTTTTAATTTTAGAAACTATTTTTAACTATAAAATTTTTAAGAATCAAATTGATTTCATATACCAATTTAATTATCCATTACAATTGTAAATATTATCAATTTCAATAATTAAATTGATGTATAATTTCAAAAACTATTGTCATTATTAATTTAGAACTAAATTTGTGATTCACTTTGATGAAGTTATAAAAATTTGTAAAAAAAAAAGTTCCTCAATTTGTTTCAATTTTTAATTACTCAATATTTTGTATATTAAAGATTATTATAATAATCATACTTTCAGAAATATAAAATAAACAGATCTATAAAAGAATAAAAGATATTTTCTTAAAATAAAGTTAAAGAATTGAAAAGTAAATCAGATTAGGTAAAAGTAGGTTAAATATAAAAATATAGAAAGTGTTTATTAACTTCAATTGTAATTATTTAGAATTAGAATTTAAAATTTCATATATTAAAAAGTAATTTCAAAATACTATTGTCTCTAAAATTATGAATTTTTTAGTTAATTTATAATCCGTAAGAATATTAATATTTATTTTTCCTGCTTTAAAACACCTTTTAAGGGACCAAGCACTTATTAAACATAAGGATTATAAACTAAATATTAAAAAAGTTATAAATATTTGGGCCGAAGGCGTTTAATTTTTAAAATTCACAATTACAAAATCAATATTTTATATTCAATATCGATACACTCACGAACACATACATACACATAACTAATTATGTTATATTTTATGCTAAAAGTAATCAGCAAAACGGTTTGTTTTTTTTCAGTAATAAATTTGAGACAACTTCTGCTCATAATACGGGTAATAATAGTATAATGCTAGACAGCATGAGTAGTGGAATGAGGTGTAGAGCGCACCGTCGATGCGACCTAAACATTTGCTCAACCACTAGAATCATTCATTACCTTAAAAATGGTCCAAGGCCAACGACAACAAACGAAAATTGGATAAAAAATCATTTTGTTTTAGAATTTCAAAACTGTAAATGTGTTTTAACTCGTTTTCTATTAAGAGAAGCTTAAAAAAAGTTGGGTCAAAGGTTATCTTAAGAGAAGAAACCTATAGTGTCTGTCAATAAGGTTCCGGGTAATAAACATGAACAGAGATCTCAATCCTGATATATGAAACAATAACGTAACCACTGAATGAAACTAACGCATGCATCAATATTGTGAATGAAATAAGGTAGACAATTTCTTGCATTACTTAAAAAAAATCTCACTAGTGACTAAAACGTGCGCAGATACAACAATATTAGTTATGCAAACACTATTTACATACAAATATGTGACAGCTTACTAAACCCTATTCTTCTAGGGTTTACTTAACAAAGACTTTGGATACTAGTTACACAACCATACACCTAAAAAAAATATAATAAATAAAAGACAGCTACTGCTTCTCTTCCATTGATCTGTATGAACTTATATATATCGATGACACAAGAATGAGAAACGAAAAACGGTTCTGTGATCTTTGCAACCAATAAAAGTTTGGGGATTTAAAATAGGCGCAATAAGATACCTACCTACCTACAACCGAAGAATGGTTCGAAGTGTGTCAGAGAGATTTTGAATAGTGCGCTGTTCCTGGGTCGCTTGCAGCTCCTGCAGCGGCATATCTTCGTAACACCTAATACCCAGAAAAGAAATTAGGTAAAGAATAATCGCAATAACATAGATACTCAATACAAACCTAGGAGGAGCTGAAAGGAATCATTAGATCAGATGGCCCTAAAATTGTGTGCTTTATTGACACACGCAGAGGTAAAATCTTGTACAATTCTCCAATTTATGTATTTGCACAAATAAATGACTAAAATTTTCACACAAGTGGTAAAATTTTTGCTGTGCAAAAGTTGAAGATACATACATCTTATGGTAAGCTAAAGCCTGTGCCAAATTCATTAGAGTAGAACTTGATGTCAATCTTTGGTAAATGCTTGGTGGAAGAGGCATCTGCTGCATGTCAATTAGCAAACCAATATAAATGACCATAACAGGTGCGCACACAAGTGTACAGAGCACGTACACAGACGTGCACATACACACAACGCACAGTTACCTCATTTAGTCCTCTCCGACCCTTTTTGGACTGTCCATCACCGCTAAAAAGCTCTTGCAATGCTTCCACTGTTCCAGTTCCACTGGTATCCTGTTGCAAGCCACCAAGTACATTGTCTGACAGGAGAGCAATAGGTGATATATCTGTTGCCCTTAAGAATGGGATGGGCACTGTATTACCAGCAGCATAAATGGACCAAAGCTGCAATAGCACAGAAATTGAAGTAAAAAGGTAGTCTTACACTGCAATCTCACAAGACATTCATGATGGCCAAAAAATGTACAATAGATGGGACCATTGATTCAAGAAAAGAAAAGGGCTAGATATTTGCCAAACAGAGGATGCAGGAAGATATACTTCTTAAAAATCTCGTAACAGTGACTCTAATAACTACAAACATGAAATCTTTGCTTAAATGGAGTAATCTCATACAGAAGACTGTGTTTGACATTAGTTATAAATCAACTCACAAAAATACCTTATCTTGCAAAGCAAATGCTTTACGGCTGACTGTTTCACTCCTCAATAAGCTCTTGCCTATATCAGTACCAATTCCAGCTTGTGCTTGATGACTACCTTTGGGTTTGAGGCTCTGCTCTGTTGAATTACTAACGTAAGGTAAAGACGATTTAATGGTATTAGTAGCAGTAGATCCTCTAAAAGAGGCTGTGCTCGTAAGACCAACTTTCTGACTCTCAATCCTAAAAAATTATCCACAAAGAAAGAAAACTACATTAGGACACGTGAAATGAAAAGGAAGAGAGAGGGAGAGGCTCTAGTAAGCAAATGATGTGGATTTTACAAGTTTGCGTTGCAAAAGCTAAGAATGTTTGAATTAAGGGTGAGAGAATGAAAGAAAAATGCTTTCTTCAAAATATAGGCAGTAAAGTTAGGTAAGTACTCAGAATCAGCCAATCTGCCTCCTGTGCCACTGGTCAGAGCAGATGTGGAAACTGCAGAATCTGCTTCCTGTGTGGTCTGACGTAATTCATCTCCATGGAATATAACAGTGCCAAAGTTGCCTGCCAATAATCCACATAAATCATAATATTTCACCCCCTAAAAAAAGCCTAATAAAGGCTTCCATTTCTCCAAGTTTAAGAACTTTATATTTTAGAAAATAAAATAAATTAGAAGTCTAACCCTTTGTTTGGATTAAAGGACAAAGATAAAATTTTGAAATTTTGAAATGAAGATAAAATTTTGAAATTTTGAAATGAAGATAAAATTTTGAAATTTTTGTTTCTGGAATTTTCTTTATTATATTACCTTCAATTTTTCATTTCGTCTTTCAACAAACAAGAGACACATAATAAAGGCTTCCATTTCTCCATCCAACTTTAAGAACTTAATTTTAGAAAAGAAAATAAATTAGAAGTGTAACCCTTTGTTTGAATTAAAGGAAGAAAATGAGGGGGAGAATTTTGAAATGAAGATAAAATTTGAATTTTTTTACCTTTTCTTTTTATTTTGTCTCTCAACAAACATGAGAAAATTTAAAACTTCTTAAATTGTCCTTCCCTATTTTCTTTCAATCCATACGCCAACCAGATATGAGGCAGATGGAAGAAAGGAGATTGGGGAAAATCAATCACAGGGTTTAACCTAGTAACCGCCGACTACACTGGTATTCATGTTATATCACCTGGTCTGCAACTTATGTAGCATAATATCAAGCTCTTGAAGTTCACATAACCCCCAGATTATTCAGTAAAATTTCAGAAAAATCAGTGCTTGAATACTGAATAATACAATTATTAGAAATGAATCAGGTTTAATTCAACCCCAGAAGCTAGTTCAAGGGGAAGGATAGCCCAGACCTCATATGGAGTATTTTGGCTGATACGTGACATCTTAACAATAATAACCAAACAAGTATAAACCATAGTAAGCAAGACATCCAGGGAAAATACCATATACCATATGCAATGGTTCAGGGTTCAGCTGGAAGAGCTACAAGGAATGTGACAAACTTTCATAGACACAATTAAAGAAACATCTCTAATAGTTGACTTATGAGAGATTCTCACACATACACATGCACACATTCTCACTAACTACAAATGTATGCAGATACTTTTGTTGGTCAATACAGGAGTTCCTCTTTGCAGACAGCCAAACTAATATACCATTTACCCTTCCACCCTCATCCTCAACCTAAAACACTACAAGCAAAAAGTTAGATATAAAAAGTAAAAAAAAAAAATGATTCATACAATATCCCAGCATAGGATTGAGGATTGAAGTAAATCCTCTGACCCAACATAACAAAATAGATTCCAAAAGTACATGGTTTATTATTGAGTAGTTAGTAATACATTTGACCATAGTAGTTAATCCCAGATAGTAGAACGGAGCGGCCGACCCCCGAACTAGGACAGCGGGATAGCCGCTATTCTAATATTATATATATATATTAAAAAATTATTAATATATTTATATTATATATATAAGCTCAAAAACATAAACATTACTCAAAATTCATAAACTAACAAATATCATTAATAATAAAAATTCATAAAAGGATTAAAATTCAAATAGTACAAAGTAAACCAAATAGTCAAAATGTCAAATGCAAAATTGCAGAATTGCAGAAAAAACCAGAAAAAAAAACTGAAGAAATGCAAAAAACAGAATTGCCGAAAAAAAAAAAAAAAAAACTGAAGAAATGCAAAAAACAGAATTGCAGAATTGCAGAAAAAAACATAAAAAAAAAACTGAAGAAATGCAAAAACAGAAAACAAAAACTGAAGAAATGCAAAAAACAGAATTGCAGAAAATAACAGCAAAAAAAAAAAACTGAAGAAATAAAAAATTACTTCAAAGTCGTCGGAGTAGGTCGCCGGAGAAGGTATAAGACAGTGAAGAAAAATAACACAGGGAAGGAGGAGGAGAATCGGATGGAAGATGATAAACAAGGAAGGAGATGTAAGGTTATTTAACTTTTAAAATCCTAAAACGCAAAAAATCAAAAATACCCTCACTAACGTTTTAAACAGGATGGCATTGTTGACTTTTCCCCTTCCGGTACACAATAACGGCCGCTCCGTCGTGATTCCACGCTATCGCGGCTGCGACAGCGAACTGTGCCGCTACGCTAGTTCCGTTGCGGCCCGCCACCGCTCCGCTGCTATAGCGGCCGCTCCGGCTGCTATTGACTACCATGCATTTGACAACTACTAACTACCATCAAACCAGTACCTATACGGCTTGGTGCCCATTTGGCAAACTGCCAAAATCAACTCCTCTCACTGTGACCCATGTTCTAATGTAAAATTTATGATTGAGGTAAATTTGGAGTTGGACACATCCCATATACATCACGGTTCAAAATTAACTTTATCAAAATCAATTTTACCCAACTTTAAAACAAACAGCCCCTTAGCAATTATGGTCAACAAGTATGCTCAACAAATGTGGTTGAAGTGAATCCCACCAAATTTGAGGGCTACACCTACATGTATGCCATCAGTCAATTTCAGTGATTTATGAAGGGTGAATATGTATTCCCACTGCCTTTCTAAAGCTCATTTCTTCCACCACAGAAGATGAAACGTACTCTAGGTAACAATAGGCAATACTCAATTGAAAAAAAGTTGTCAATCCACCGATAAGATGCAAGAAACACAGACCTTCACTCGTGTCTACATCTTCCACCTTATGTAGCTTCCTTGTAGTGCCATGTAATGAGAGATCAGCAGCCCCCTCAACACCGATGTTTTGGGGTCTGGATGGTACAGTATCTCCATATTCATCAATTAGTTCTGAATCTAACTGTGGAGAAAAAAGGAAAATAAAAACGTGTTAGTTATTTTAGGAAACATTCCATAACAGATTGTATCCCTTAAAATCAAGGATATTTACTTGTACTTTTATCTCCAATAGGAAACCCACAAATTATGGGATTTGACTCTAGTTTCTTTACTTTTCTGTTAAGGTTATAGGCATATATACATATAACCCATGCATGTATCATCAGAACTAAGAATAATATTCCATATTCTTCAATCTCTGAGACTAACATGGGCTGCTTCAGAGAGCATGAGAGGGGGGGCAGCTTTAGTCATACCTGTTCTTCTGATGCATCTGGAGTAAGAGTTTGCACCTGCAAAGCCATTGAAGCCCTGATTTGCCTTGCCTTTTCTAGTTTTGGCAACATTGCAGTGGATCCAGGTTTCCACTTTTCAAAGAATTTGTGCTACACAGCCACAGAAAAGAACTTTTACTTGATGTAAAATACAACATTTAAAGAAATCAAATATGCCATTGCAAACTTTGAGCCAAATCAAATTAATTTGAAAACAAATGAAGGCATATATTCGGTGTTTGCCTAGTCACCCACTATATGCATCAGCCAAAATAAAGCTCATGCTTGATCAGCCATCGCTCAAAGGATTAATTTAGTAATTCTAGATACCAGTCTGTGCTTTAGAATCCATTATTCTTTCGTTTAACTTATTATTGTACGCAGTGGGCAATGTTGAATATTGAAACACCTTATATAACCATTCACATTTTGTTTATTATCGTTTTCAAGTCATAACAAGAATCAAGTTTTACACTTTGATTTAATAGGTGAAAATAAAAAAAATACTGCATATTGAAAAGAAAAAAAATGGAAGAAAAAGAATTAATTAAGAAAAATATCAGTAATTTCCATCTTAATTAATCAGATAAGGATCTCCATATACCTAACAAATTTACATATAACTCAAATCACAGGAACTTTAAAAACTCCAGGTCTAATATGATGCCAAAATCTAATTGTAGTATGTTAAAGCATGAGTATATAGTTAAATAAAAGTAAATTAATGGATAAATTAAAATTGGTATTCGGCAGTTGACAAGACTCAAAAGGGTGGCCCTGGTGCAACGATAAGATTGCAGCTGTGACCTAGAGGTCACAAGTTCAAATCCTGAAATTAGGCCGTTTATAGGTTTATGGGGCTAAGGCTACTTACATCTAGGTGGGTGTGTCTTGCACTTTTTTTTAACCAACTGAAATATTAGTGGATAAACTTTTCTCAATATTTTTTGTAACTATTATCTTTTATCATTACTTTTAATAATTCAACTATCAAAATCTAATATTAACAATAATTAAACTTATGAGAAAAACTGTATTTATAGCAATACCACTTTATCCCAAAGAGTCAATACTTCAAATAATAAAAATGAGCAAAATACACTTTGCTCCCTTGAGAAATGCTTAAAATGCAATGTCTTCCCCATTTATTTTAAAAATAACATTCTCCTCTCAAGAGATCTATGTGTTATACTTAAGTCCATTTGAATATAAACGAGTTTGTTAGTGGTAGTGAGCAAGGTTGTCAAATTGGGATTCATTTCATGATTCAGAAGGTATATTTAAGATTCATGATCAATAATTAAAAAAGTCATAAAAAAGATCTATATTATATTGGTATTTTAAAGTCAAATAGCTCACTATATAGCTAATAAAGTGAAATATAAACTTCAAAATAATGAAAAAAATACTAAACACTCAAATTCAGATCTATAGCCCCTAAAAATGTTTGTAAAAAGAAGCTATAAATTAATTACTATTTTAAATTTTATAATACCTAAATACCTATCAAATTTTAGAAATCATTATAACCATAAGTATTTAATTTTTTTTTCATTACATCCCAGACACCAAACCACACAAAAAAAAAAAAAAACACTTTGACCCAAGCCCAAGAGAGATATAGAAGTACCTACAAACAAAGACACTAGACCAAGGGCATGCTCTCTGCAGTCTGCACTAGATCTATCACTCAATCAAATTTATGTTCTAGTCCCAACAGGATCAATGTTAATCAGGCTAACCCAATCAAAAGAAAAATTTATGGCCAGTATAGAGCTCATCCCCTCCTCTAGCTGATGAATGAAACATGAACTGTCGAGTGTCGACTATGTTCTGCAACTTGAACTGAATGAAACTTATAATATGCCTTTATTCATCAACAATCTGACTTAGGGTCGTGGGAGGGAAAGATTTTGTTACTTTCCCTCTAATTTGATAAAAAAATATTGCAAAAAACCTTAAAATCATTTTTTTTTCTTCTCAAAATGGGTCGAGCAACCCAACCTCTGTTTTGGGCATGACCCAACTGCAAGAATCGCATGATGCAGCTTAGACCCGCAATTCACCTGATTCAAGCTGCAATTCAAGGTAAAAATTTGTGATTTGTATCGATTTCTTCAGAAATCGTTTCAAATTGGGATCCAAATAGTACAATTAGTGGAATTCTAACTACCATGATGGTGAGCAACAAATCACTTTAGAATAATTTCCTTTTCTCTTCAAGTTCTAAAGTAATGACAACTAATTCCAAACATTATTGATACTACACTTCAGTAGATGAAATGATGTTTTGAACACTTATACTATTGGCTTTGAAATTTTACTTAAAATCTTCATTTTGTCTTCTAAAGTCCAAAAGTTCATAGTAGGAATTCAAAACTAGTTGCTGATAATGCTTAGAGTCATAAAAAAGAGGCAAGAGGTTCATTTACATTAAAATGGACTAAATTGTAATACATATAAATCTCTCATGGGAGGGAGCATAATTTTTAAAATAAGAGGGAAAGGTAGTGTAACTTAAGCATCTCGCAAGGGAAAGAGTATAATTTACTCTAAAAATAAACATAAACTTGAAGCAAATTAATACTTCAAATTATATTCCAAGCAAAATAAAGGCATCACAATAATTAGCTTTTCCAATACCTCTCAACTTTCTGTCATGCCATTTTGCAATTTTTTCTATCAAGATATTGCTAAATCTCCCAAAATACAGACTAATTTCATCTCTGTATGCTACTCTTGTTCTCCTTTCCTTCTATTTAACATGCAAGGATAGTTCTGAACAAACTTGCGACTCCTAATAGTCAAATAGTCACCAAGTTTCATAAGAAACAATAATATTAAGCATACCTTCAACATTTCAGATGCGGTAGGGCGGAGACGTGGTTCTTTTGTTAGGCACTTTGCAACAAAATCATGGAAATATAGAGACCTAAAAAAGAAAATCAAATTTAAATCACTGTCATACACAAAGATATCATCACTAAATAGAGATGCTATCACATCCACCACTATTGGCACCAGGAAAATGATAATAGGATGTTAGAGTTACTGCTAACTGGCAAATATAATCTGGGTAGTTTATGTTGCATGCCATTAGACAAAGAAAGCACCAACCTTATATATATTATTCTTTATATGGGTTAAGCAAAGAAATCTCATTAAGATGAAGAGGAGAAATTACCATGAATATTGAGTACAAGGAACAAAAGAATGTATGAGATTTTGTTTTTGTAGGTCAACAGACGAGTTTCTTGCCTATACATGACTTATAACATGTAGCATAGATATACAACTAATAAGAGATAGCACCTTATTAAAAATAAGTCAACATGGAAGGAAGTTATGCTTTCACATTTACAAGTGGTTTCAATTCAACATCATCTTAATATATGTCTTCTTTCAAAAGGTTATAAATATAATAAAGTATCAATGTCAGAGATTGTGTAGTAGAAGCAAGCAGTTACAAACTACTGACTTTATAAAAGAGAAAACAAGCACAATCTATAATAGAATATAGCACATGGAAAAAGATCATTAAGATTATCTACACCAAATTTCATTCTAGATCATCAACAAGGTAAACTCTTCAAGCTCACTTATTCACAAATTAGCTTGGATAACTATAGACTACAGAAACAAACCATTTTTCTTTATCCTCAAGCATGGGAGCTGGTTCGATTGATATCATGAATAAAACCTACAATTAAAAAAGAAAAAGAAAATACATAAAAAAAAAGCATGTCTTAGCAATGCCAAGTGAACAATAAAAATAACTAAGCGTGTATGATAAATAAAAATGTAAAGAATTAAAACTCATTGCATCCATTCTAAAAATGTTACCCAGGTACATTTTATTTACAACAATCAATTACTAGGCCCATTTGGGATGGTTGCAAGTTTTTTTTTTTTTTAAATGCAATATTCAAAACAAAACATGTTTGGCTAAAATGGAATTAAAATGATTTTCAAAACACTTTTACATCAATTTTCAAAACAAAAAATAAAGGATTTGTGATTATGGCTTTTAGTTTTTAAAGGCATCTACTACTCCTCCAACCACCTCTCTCAACTTTGACGGCCTCCCCCTACTGGCCATCAAAGCCGGTGGAATTCAACCCCACCAACGGACTGGTTGTTGCTTGATGCCACCACCTCGCTCTGGGCAGAGACTCTAAAACTGGAATCACTGAAATAGTCTCATCTGTTGGCCATTCCTGTGATCTGAGAAAATATTTGTAGAAGATCATTTTCAGATTTTGCTTTGTTGCTGCACCCATGACCTTGACTTAGTCACTAATAATGATACGCGATTCAAATTATCAATTCATATACTTTTGACTTCTTATCAAATCTTCCATAAAGCCAATTGGATCCACATACATCATTTATCATCACTTGTTATGGAAACAAATTTTTAATACTTGATTTTTAAAATATTACCTATATATCATGTATTTTGTAATATATCATGAGAGATTATACAAACATTTAATTTATTTTTAAAAAATATTTATTTTTATTAACTTTTTGAAATCTCTGGATAATGTTGTCTCAGTACATGAGTTACAAGGTTTCATGACAACAATTTTTTGATACTGGAAACAAAAATAAAACTAAAATTAAAAATTAAAAACTGATTTTAGTTTTTAAAAAATTTAAAACTTAAAACCAACTGCGACCACAAACTGGGCCTAAGTGTTTTGATCTTTTGGAGCTTCAAGGCAACCCAAATTTGCAGTTCATCAGGCAATTCTATTGATTAATGGTCATCAAATATAACATAAATAACAATAATACATATGAAACTTTACTTTGAATATCTGATAGAAGTAAGAAAGGGAAGTAAAAATCAAATAACTGTCTCAAAGTAGGCAAGATTCATTCATTTTTTTTTTTTTTTTTCATTTCAGGTTTGTCAGGTCTGGCCAGGTAGCATGCCTTTGGAGTTTTTAATGAATTTTGGGTGTAATTGTGTATACTTTGTATTTGCAACAGTCTAACAGACTGTATTATATTGTATTTTATAACATAAAATATAATTGCAATTTGCAAGCTGGGTTTAGGACTTAATTTTATAACGAAATTAGTTGGGTTTCAATCTCAGGCCCTTTGAAAATTTGCAAAATTAAGGTCCAGGCCAAAGCCTAGCCTGCATAACTAAAGATCCCTAAGGTGTAATCAATTGAAACATGCTCCGAATGATATCATCCACATTTTAAAATAAAAAGTCATATGGGATAAATGTAACTCATCATAATTTGAGCCAGTTTAGTGGACCTACTGCATAGTTTAAAACCACAATTATTAAAAAGAAGGAAGGTATTTCTGGCAAGTTTAATATATAACAAGCTAGGAATTAAAAATTGCATATAGGCAAAAGCAAAATCTATGGAACTTCTGCTGAAAACAGAAACTACTCAAACTGTTTTTCTTCCATATTGATTTTTCTAAACTTAGAGCAGAAGCAATTTTTAAGACAGCAATGCCAAATGGACAAAAAATAACCACTCTGATTTTTCTTTTCTAAGATACAAAGTTTAAGGTTACCACCAACAGCTGTAATATGTACTAGTAGTCAATAGCATGCTATGGCGTAATAACAATGCTATAGCAGAGTGGTGGAGTGCAGTAACCCTGGGCCACAAGGGAATTTAAATAGAGAAAAAGTTTTGAACAGAGGCCATTGCAGCTGCAGTAATGGCTTTTTGTGTGCTATTGTGGTGCTACTACAATATAGATTTCAAAAACCTATTTTTATCCCTGACACAATGTTATTTAGGGTTTTATGGGTAAAATTGTGATTTCCCCCCATTTTTTAATGCATTTTTTGCTTCAAAAATATAATAGGATTTGAAACACTTCATACATGACCTTGACCATTCCACAAAAATTTACCTCAGCTTTGACTTCTATTCCTTCAAGCTTTACAGGACTATTTTATTTATCTTATGTTATGTTCTTTCTTTTTCCATTAAACTTCCCAGTTCACATTCTGCGAATTTTTATCTAATTTGTTATGTTCTTTTTTATTAACTTCATCATCTTCCAGTTTTTGACTTTTATTATTATGTTCTTATTGCTTCTAGATTGATGGTGATGGTGTATAAAATGTGACTCATTATTTATCATGAATTTCTTTTAAAAAAAGCTTGAGTATTTATGTGCAGTATAAATTATTTAGTTTGTATAATAATGTTCAATATAGCAGCCATCCCGCTTCCTGCTAATCCCACTATAGCATTTTTAGAGTTGGCCGCTATCCGTGATTGATAACTAGCCTTTGTCAGAATTCTAAAATAACTAGAATCTATATCCTCTTTCACGACTAATTAATATTCCTTAAAATAACACTCACAATACAGTTATCCAAAATTACAGTTCTCTAAAATCGCCTACTCAATTACTCTTCTATTAATCTCAGTTAACCTCTGTTTCTCCTTTCTAATTCACCTATTCAAAAATCAGAATTTATCCCAGCTGACAGTGAACAGCATGAAACAGTAGATAAACTTAAAACATCTGAACATTTTATGAACATCAACATAAATGACCAGTTAAATAGTACTTACAAGAGGGATGCAGGGACAGAATAGATCACATCTTATCAATAAAACAACAGTCAATACTGAATAAGTACTAAGTTACTAACCCTCATTGGATGTACAGATGATCTTGGAGGAACACCCTGAAAATTATGGTAACAGACTTTAAGCATCTCTAAGCATGAGAATTAGTTTTTTTTTAATGCAACATCTGGATAGAAAAAGAAACCTAACATAAGGCTTCTATGCAATTGCATTAGCTGATACTGTAAAGAACAGGCCATGAATAACAACCCACCCATGTAAAGATAGAGAGTTTCTTCATAACACCTATAAACTTATAGTAAACTTTATGGAAGAAGGGCAAAAGGGGGAGGGGGTAAAAGATTACCCAGATGATTTTGGTTATCCAGAAGGGTGCTTGAGGTTAAACTAATATAATTTGTTCCCCATACCACCTTAGAATCACCTCGAAAGTGTTAATCAAAATGAAAATAACTTGCAGAAGGTGGGAGCAAAAAGGGGAAAGAAAAAAGGAAAAAGGTAACCCACATTGGTTAAACTAACAATTTACTTGGAAGCTGTAGGATTAAAAACACAAGCAATGGATATACCTCAGCCATTTCAATAGCAGACACACCAAGAGCCCAAACATCTACCTGAAAATCATATTTAAATAAATATAACCATTTCAGATACAGGTGTCCAACAATTTAATTGTATAATATAATACATGATAATTAGCACTATGCATTTTTCTAGACTCTGATTTATGATACATAAATAGAAACAGTACTGAATCAAAATATTACTGATTCATTTACATGTTTGCAGAGATATTAGCAACCTAGCTTAGAAAATAACATAATAACTGGACCACTTTTATCTTATATAAATAAGTTCTTTTAAACATGTACCACATAAATCACAAAGTCAACTGTTCTAAAAAAGTTTCAATGTGATAGTTCTTGATCTTCGTTCCCACCATTAACTTTATATTCGCCTTGAGGGAATAGACAATTCACATGCCTATACAGTCATCGTCTGTCATTTTTCACTTCATAAAGTAGCTTCAACTAGCCTTAACCAGCTTTTTCCATTTCTTTATGACAGCTTATTCTTTCAGTGATTTATTCTGAAGTTTTTCACTAGACTGCAGACACTACAATTGCAATTTCTTAAATAAGTTTTCAGAGACTAATATTTTCAACTAGTGATGAACTCTAATCATACTTCGTATATAATTACTAACTATTTATTACCATCACTTCCCTCTAGTCAAAACTATTTGCATTCCTGTTTCTGACGATCTGAACCACCACATGTGAAAAACTGCATAATATTGTAGTTTCCATTTCCATTTCAATACAATTCCTTCATCCACTTCACTAATAACTGTTTTAATGATTATCAAGCACACAAAATATAAAAGCAAGACTTTCACATTTTGAAGGAGGTCCATGAGGTAGCATGGAAGAAGTATCTTGAAACTCACCAGTGTCAAATTAAAAATTCTTTGTCCAAAAATTTAAATAAAACTTACTATAAAACATATATAAATTCTGTTGTCTGCCAATATAGTACAACAACTTACTCCTGACCTTAGAACTATCTATAGAAGAAAAAGGAAAGACAAATGGAAATAAAGCATGGAGAAGATGCGGTACAGTGGCAACTGGCAACGAAAGAAGGCGAGCAACTAAGTAAACAAGGTTCGCAATTTCTGGAAAGCACAATACCTTTCCATCATAGCGACTTTCCTGAATAACTTCTGGAGCCATCCAATGAGGGGTTCCAATGAACTATAAGCACATTAAACTGTAACATCAAAAATCTTCCCATGATAAAAAGAATGAATAACATGTCCATATAAGAAGCCAAAAACCTTAATGCAAGTCAAATTCTTCTGAACATGAATGCATGTCATTTTCAAGAATTGTTAAGGGCATGTATAAGGTAAAAAAGCACCTCATTTCAAGTTGAATTCTTAAGGGCAAATACTTTGAATATAATTATAAGCATATATCACTTTAAATAAGTAAATATAATGGGACTGAAACAACTGCGTAGTCATAACAAGTTGCACACAGAAACTAGGGTGAGGATTTGAATATGTCCAACAGTAGTACAATTAATCAGAAATACATGCTCCAAAAAACTCAGTAAAGAATGACAGAACCAATCATTTTTTTACTTGAAATATGTATACTTGTACTCAGCCAATGCCACTGGCAGGATATTCATGCAATGCACATAAGACAACCATCTCCACTCAGTTTAAGTTTAAGATACAATTTGATAGAAAGAACATGCTTAATAAGCAAACACATAAATATTTAAATATGCAAGGATAGATGTTTGTTAGCTAGAAGAAAGTCAGAGATGCATGTTTAATATATGTCTATAAACAGTTTATTCAAAACAAAAAACATAAAGA
Organism: Mucuna pruriens; assembly: GCA_025330945.1. Classification (NCBI taxonomy): domain Eukaryota; kingdom Viridiplantae; phylum Streptophyta; class Magnoliopsida; order Fabales; family Fabaceae; genus Mucuna; species Mucuna pruriens. The sequence continues at coordinate 138,181 of JAENHJ010000417.1, forward strand.
TATGCAGTCATCCCATAGGCTGTGAGCACTTAATGGCACCCAATTTTTGCTCTAATTTAATATTGTTCCAAAACTGAAATATTGTGTTGCAAGTCAAAATACTTTATTCTTGATCTGACCCCTTGCTATTTGATAAAAAATTAATAATCTTACATCTAAACCATAACTCTGGCATCTAAGCATTTAAAACCATGTTCCTACTTCCTACTTCTCACTTCATATGTCCTCTGACTGAATAATGTTCAAATAGTTGAAACTGATTTTATTATGAATTGCTTAAGAGGAAAAACTATCAGCCCAGTTTATTTATATACATAACATACAAATCAAGAATCCCTAAATTGTAGGGATTGAAATCAATTCCAGGTATCATTTCTATTCTATTTGTGGAAACAAATCAAGTAATAATAATAACAAATCAAAGAACACAAATCACAATAAATACAAATAATAAGTTTACGCATCAACTACCGTATTGCGCTTTGACATAGTCCTTGTAAGCTGTGCAGCAACACCAAAATCCCCTGCTCATTGTTAACCAAGAGTCTTAATGAGTCTGTTGTTACAAGTCCAACAATATTAACACCTTAGATATGAAATCTAAATTTCAATAAATGAAGAAAGGAAGAAAGCATAGGGTGAATACAATGCTTCTGACAGCTAAACTGAAATGCAACATAATTAAAATGAGTAATGTCATGGGTTAATTTTCACACAGTTCATTATTAAATTTTATAGACAAATTTTAGTACATATGTTTAGCCCCAGGAGAAATATTCAATACCTTGCAAGTACTATTTGGTAAAAAAAATACAGTGGAAAAAATAAAAACATTGAGAGAAATCCCAAAACATACTATCGTTGACCATCTAATGAAGAAATTTGCATTTCATTCTGCAGTTTTAAATGACATCAGCATTGAACTTAGAGATGTCTGCAACTCTAAACTTTATCTAGTAAGTGATATTAAAATATGAAAATCTGAATGCCATCAATCATTTTCAATGAATATTGGAAATAACTAAGTAGTAGAAGAATGTGTTCATTGTTAAATAAAATGTCAAATTCTCCTTCCAAACTCCCAATATTGATGCAGGCATGGGCATGCATCAATTAGAAGATATATTAACAATTGTACTTAACTCAAAAGATAAGGACAGTTCTAATTGTAAACACCGTAACGAATTGAAGAAAATTCGATTGAAAATTATAACTGTGAAGAATATTAGCCTTATCTTTAACTATGATCATAAGGGGATCCAACCACTTGATTACTTTGTAGTTGCAGTAATCATTTAGAATGAAATTATCTCTGTGCAATCACTTTTTCATAGCAGAATAGCTTGTAGATGGTAGCTTATACAACAGTTTAGAGTAGATGTTCTATTAACCCATCTCAATCATATAAGCTAAGACATCATAGCTACTTGCTAAATAACAATTCAAGGAAAAATTATTACACAAATGAGTGAATTTAACTTTTATTAGAGAGGAGGGTAAGAACAAAAGAATCAACTCATTCAATGTATACTAATATGGTTTTCATGTGCAAGGAAACAATGACAATCATCAATATAAACTACTGAACTCACCTAGCTTGACATCTCCTTGTTCAGTTAATAAGATATTCCCACCTTTAATGTCTCTATGGACTTTAAAAATTGAGTGCAAATAATCAAGACCCTACACATAATTAAGAAAACTATTAGAAAAATAAAATAAAATAAAATAGCATACAGACACGGAAGAAAACTTGGTTCAAACAATTGTATTTAAGTATTTTGCTCTCCGAATTCTATCAAAAGCAATGAATAATACTTAAACTGAAAACCTTGGTAGAAGTCAAACAACCAGTGCTAACCAAGTCAATCAACTATACCTTCAGTGCTTCTCTACAGATATATGCTATTTGACTCTCATCCAGTGCTTCATCAGTCACGTTCATCAAATCAGCAACACTACCACCACCACAGTATTCCATCACTATCTGCCAAAAACTTAATCAGAATTCAGAAAACATATTTTAAGAGGCAAAATCAAACTCACCACTTGGATTAAGAAAGTATGTACAAAAGAAAGAGGGAAAGACAACAGTTAAGAATTAGGATTTAAAAAAGAGGTCTTTGTGAAAGAAGCAAGAACAAACAAAAGCCAAACAAGAAAAAGATTGCCAGACTCTCTTCATATTTGTGAAAGACATCCCTCTAAACTAATAATTAGCTAATCACCACCATAACAACAAGGAAGCCCAAACAAACCAATGTTATCACAACTGAACCAGTTACTGACTCAATCAAAGTACTGGATTGATGGGTCATTGGTCGAACCAGTGAGTCATTGATTGAATAACATGAATCGATATACAATTAATTTATGAATTTTATATTATATATTATATATAATTTTTATTTGGCGCAAACATATTACTTAGATGCATTGGTGAAATGGTAATTTTCCAGTCAAAATTGTGAAAGACACCCCTCTAAAGTAAACAAATAATTAGCTAATCATCACCATAACCATAAGGAAGCCCAAACAACAAAAACACATCACCATTACTCACAAGGCACAGGAAAACTAAATATAGAAAGTTTCACAAAAGCGGTGCCACCTGAACCAGTTGAGGTTAAACAAAATGACTTCTTACCCAAAGATACTCTTCTCCCTGATAGCTTCCAAGATAACGGACAACATTTGGATGATTACATTGTTGTAACATTTCAATCTCACCACGGATTTCTTCGTATCCCTCCTCCTAATAAAAGCACAACAACCATCAAAGTTCATTTACGACAGTTCAAACTCAGTCTAATTAATCAAAACACCCAAGGTTTTAAAAAATGGTTCACGATTGCAATTTTGGCCACAACATTAAGGATTTTGGGCTCTCGGCAACCACAATTGTAGCCACATTTGTCCACAATATCAAGGAACATAACAAAACCATGACCACAGTTTAAAACTGAAAATACCATAACACAAGTATCTGAACACATAAGCAACATAAACTCACCCCTTCAGATAACGATATCACTTTGATAGCAACCATCTCCGAGGTTCTAAAATCCCGTGCTTTGTAAACAGCTCCATAGGAACCCTTCCCTGCCATCCATCATCCACAAAAACTACATAAACACCACAATTACAACAAAACTCGCATTGCGCGATCAATCAGAAAAGTAAAACACGAACGAAAGTAAAATTAACAAGCTCGAATCGCTCTACCAAGTTCATTGAGCAATTCGTATTTGGTTGTAGGGTCCTCTCTGATAACACTTTCAGGGATCGAACTCGACGAAACCTTCGCCATCGATTGATGCCTTCCCTCATCGTTCTGCAAGGATCCACTTCCCTTCCTCTGTTTTCCCAATCCAAACTCTCCCATCGCCTGCATGCTCGCCACCGCTCTCTCCATCGTCGAACCGACGACGACAACGCCGCCGCTGCCGCCTGCAGTCCGTCGCACCATGGTTCCGCTCACCGACTCTCTCTCGACGGGCTTCACCGTCGACCGCACGACGAACGTCGAGAATCCACCGCCGTCGTTCTCATCGCCTCCATCCCCGTCGCCGCCGCCGCCGAATCTGTTTAGAGAATTCGCCTGAGACGAGCTCCGAGCCTTCCACGCCGGCGAAGCCAGACCGGAAGAAGGCCGCTCGCGCTGCCGGCTCCGGTCGCTCTTCACGATCACGGTGCCGAAATCGCCGGCGTCTTCGTCGTCGTCATCGTCGTCGTCGTAGTCCAGCGACGCTCCGCCACCGAAGTCCTTGGGAAGGCGCTGAAGGAGCGGAGGGAGAGAGGAATCTTCGTCGTCGTCGTGGCCGTTGTCTTTGTACACCATTGTCGCGTACAGATCGTCCTGCGGTTGCGCAGCGCCGGCTTTCCGGCGCCTGTTAGTTTCTCCGTCATCGTTGTCGTCGTCGTCGTCGTGGACCACGAAGGTTGAATATATGTCGGATTTGGGTCGGCTTTTTCGGGTGCCGTACGAGAAAGAGCTCCGATCCATTTTTCCACTTCGAGGGGATAAAACAGAGTGAAGAAGGAATCAATCCTTTCACTCACCACTTGCCACCATCGATGACGCAGAATGCGTATGATGTTTAATGGGCTTTAGTTGGGCCTATTCCGTTTTGGGCTTCTGTCTTATGGATGTGGGATTTGCTGGACTCCAGAAGCCCTAGGTAACCATTTTTGTATTCACTTGACAAAAAAATTAATCTTTTCTGTTCGGTTTTTTTATTGGCAGATGAATTTTTTAGTAAGAGGTAGTGCTGCTTAATAATGTGTCCTAAGAATCAATTGTGGCTCTTGAACCTTACCAGTAGTAAACAATAATTTTGTGACTCAAAAAAATCATAACAGGAATAAAATTAAAAAGTTAATTTAGAATAAACATAAAATATAAATTTAACCAAAGTTCTGAAAATTTCTTTATGCAATCTTAAAATGGATTAACACGGTTAAATATCATAAAAAGTAATATTAAAAACTTACAATGACTAGGTTAAGTTATGATAATTACAAATGATAATAAGTCTTTGTTTGAATATGATATTAAAAACTTACAAGGGCTAGATTATTTATATATAATTTATGATAATTATAAATTATAACATTTTTCTTTCCGCCTTATTTCTTTTCTTCTCTTTTCACCCATATCAAACATAGCGTTAATTCAGCTCAGCTCAAGGCTTTTAATTTTCAAGAGCTAAATAGAAGAAAAAATAAGAATGATTTTTCAAATAATATACTGGAGTTGTAACATTGATTTGAAAATAATGAGTTTTAATTTACAAAATCAAAATTAAATAATATAACAATATTAATGTATAGGATAATAATATGCTATTACCTGATGTAGTTGTTCAGGGTCACCTCTGCCCAAGCACATGTTGATACTAGTCAAGGAGCACGTGTGAAATTGGCTTGACTACTGGACATAAACAATGCACACGTTTGAGCCAAGAACGTTGTAGCACCTTTTTATTTATTTATTGCTTTTTTATGATTTAATATTTATTTCTATAAATCATACTAGAATCTCAAATTTCTAACATTCACGGTTACATTTAGAATAATGATTAAATAATGATTACTATCTAATTTTGATTTTTAATGATTTTTTGAGTGTAAGAATCTGAAAATGATAAAATAATTATTTTATCCAAAAAATTACTAGTAACGATAATATTTATGTAAATTAGTAAAAGTTGATAAAATAAATAAAATAAATATAATTCTAAGTTTAAAACAATACTTAGAATAATAAAATAAATTTTTTGAAATTTTCTAAAATTAATTAAAAATCTTATATAAAATGGCCAAAATATCTCCAATTGATCATAAAAGCTCAACCCATATTTTTTTAATTCTTAAAATTCTAGAAAAAATATCTAAGTAATACTTTTACATAAGAAATGACAAAATGACTACTTTTTCCTAAAATTTAGTAGTAATGATAATATTGATGTAAATTAGTAAAAATTGATAAAAAAATATAATTCTAAGTTTGAAATAATACAAAATAATAAAAAAATGGAAAATTTCTAAAATTAATTAAAATTCCTATGAAAAATGACCAAAATATCTCCTGTCACAACCCGAAAATCGTGACGCAAGGACCGACTCAGCTGTACTCATGACCGACTCAGTTTCGGCCATCTGGAGTCGCCACCTACATTTTTTAGGAACATAGGGAAACCTAAGGAAAGGCTGGTCTGGCGTTAGGGATGTGGGTTCGGGAGTTGGTTACATGCTAGGAGGGGCATGAGGGCTTCCCGGCATGCCTATCACTTGACAGTTACCCTTAGTTAACCATATGGGAAGAGAGGTAGTGCTTGCATTCGGGTTGTGTTTTTGGTTTAAGTCTTGGGGAGAAGGAGGCTCAGGCGAGGTGTTCTGAGATTTTGGGGTTTAAGATTTGAGGAATTTGGGATTTTGACTTGATAGAGGTGTGCCCTCTAGGCCTACGTACCTCGGCTTTAGAGGGTTCAAGGTCCACGTAGTTCTTGGGGTGTTTAGGCAAGTGAGGGGTTAGGCTGGATGTGGTCTTATCATCCTCGCCGAGTCATGCTCGGTCAAGAGGTTCAGGCCGAGACATACTCGGCCATGGGTGAGGTTCCAGTTTCTCTCGGGCTGATGACTACGAGGCTAAAAGGGATTCAGAGAGGGGTCGTGCTTGATGATGCGAGCAATATTATGTTAATTACGAAAAGAAAAGGGGATCGACCAACTTGGATATCGAGGTGAGCAGATGACTCTTACTTGTGGACCAGTACTTCGGCTTGCCCTTCAGTCTGGACTCGGGACGCTTCCTTCCTTTCTTAGCAGTCGTCAGCTTTTCCTTTCTCCTCTTTCTTTCTCTTCCCCTCCTCCTCCCTTTCTCCTCGTAGCAGGGGTTTATATAGGATTGGGTAGTGGCAGGGTGGTTTTTCTTGGGCCGGTGGTTGTTGTTGGGCTGATAACGGAAGTCGCTCAACATGGGGAGTGGGTGGTTAAGATTCCTAATATCGTGGGCAACTCAGGTACGGATTGGATAAGGTTGACTCGGTCTCAGTTAAGATTCTCCTGAGATCTTGGGTGACTCGGCTGAGAATCCGAGTCGTGGATGGAGCGGATCCGGTCTTGGTTTGACTGGGTCCAGGTGGTTGCTTTAGGCTGACTCGGGGTTGACTCTGTCTTGGCCCATTCTGATGCGCTGGGCCGGACCGATTTGGGGTGCAACAGTGGCCCCCTCTTTATTTAGGTTTTTCCTAAAAAGGATGTGATCCTTTTTTGGATAAGCGTAAATAAAGATAGCGACGAGGATGGAGACTCAGACCGTGGTAGCAGTGTAAACTGGCCGGTTGGTGTTTCAACTTGTCAAGTGGGTAAGGTAATTACTGGTCGGTGTCCCACTCCCCTCTCGGGCTTCGGAGTAAGCGGTGCATAGTATTTTGCAGCAGGCAAGGTACTCACTGGCTGGTACCTAAGCCCTCCAAATTTCAAAAAGGTACTTGACAGCAGACAAGGTACACACTGGCTGGTACACAAGCCCTCCAAGTTTCAAAAAGGTATTTGGCAGTAGACAAGGTACACACTGGCTAGTACGCAAGCCCTCCAAATTTCAACAAGTACTTGGCAGCAGACAAGGTACACACTGGCTGATACGCAAGCCCTCCAAGTTTCAAAAAGGTATTTGGCCGCAGACAAGGTACACACTGGCTGGTACGCAAGCCCTCCAAATTTCAAAAAGTACTTGGCATGAGACAAGGTACACACTAGCTGGTATGCAAGCCCTCCAAGTTTCAAAAAGGTATTTGGCGTGCAGACAAGGTACACACCTTTGGTTGGTACGCAAGCCCTCCAAATTTCAAAAAAGTACTTGGCAGCAGACAAGGTACACTGGCTGGTACGCAAGCCCTCCAAGTTTCAAAAGGTATTTGGCGCGGACAAGGTACACACACTGGCTGGTACGCAAGCCCTTCAAATTTCAAAAAGTACTTGGCAGCAGACAAGGTACACACTTTGCACAGTACGCAAGCCCTCCAAGTTTCAAAAAGGTATTTGGCGCCAGACAAGGTACACACTTATTTGGTATGCATAAGCCCTCCAAATTTCAAAAGTACTTGGCAGCGGACAAAGGTACACACTGGCTGGTACGCAAGCCCTCCAAGTTTCAAAAAGTATTTTTTGGTTGTTATTATTTTTTATTTTTGTAAGAGTAATGGTCTTTGGGCTTTGGTGGGGCGAGTGGGATAAAGGGGAACTTCGTTGTTTGTGATCTGGGGTCGGACCGGATTGCGTGGGTGGTGGGATGGAGACGGCCCACTGTGAGGATGGCTGAGATGGAGACCTCCTACGTGTGGCTGGCTGAGATGGAGACGGCCTACGCGAGGATGGCCGAGATGGAGACCTCCTACGTGTGGCTGGCTGAGATGGAGACGGCCTACGCGAGGATGGCTGAGATGGAGACCTCTGCGTGTGGTCGGGCTGAGATGGAGCGACCTACTGCGAGGATGGGTGAGATGGAGACCTCCTACGTGTGGTGGCCGAGATGGAGACGGCCGACTGCGAGGATGGCTGAGATGGAGACCTCTACGTGTGGCTGGCTGAGATGGAGAAGGCCTACGCGAGGATGGCTGAGATGGAGACCTCCTACGTGTGGCTGGCCGAAGGTTTTTTTTCTTTTGGGCCTGTCTCTTTTTTTTTATTTTTATTTTTTTTATATATATATATATTTTTTTTTTATTTTTTTTTTTTGGGCTCCAATATTTGAATTTGGGGCAGCTGAAGGGGTGCGCGTGGGGGACGCGCCTGGCCGCCCTTCGGACACGCCTCTTCGTGTTTTGGGCTGCATTTATGGCAAGGTGGCGCCATCATTGCGGCGTTATGGAGAAACGCGACCTGCAATTATTGGTCGCGGGGTTTCGAGGGGGAGGTTTTAGTGTTGGAGGCGCGTTCATTTCCCCCATTTGCTTCTGAATCCTCTACTTCTCTTTCTTTCCTTCCTTCGCTCTTCGCTCTTCGCTCTGCGCCCTGTTCTTCTTGACTCTTCGTCTTCTTCCATCAACTTTGCTTCCTCAAGCACCATGTCAGGTACTTCGAGTTCTGAGTCACGTTCTTTTTCCTCTTCTTCTTCTTCCTCGTCTTCTTCGTCTTTGTCGGGCAAGGCTTTGGAAGTCATGCTCGTAGCTGTGGCTGAAGGGGGGGGTTTCCTCAACCCCTAGGCCTTCGGGGCCCAAGGCGGGTCCTCCAGTGTGGGTCCATAAGGACGTACTGGAGAACGCATCAGAGATGTCTCGTTCTGAGGTGGAGTCTCTGGCGATGGATGGGAAATGGGTCCGCGACTCCCATGTGGGCTTGTTGGAGATGGTTCGCTGTAGGGGGCGAGAGCGCGTGTGCGACGTCGCCGGAGAAGGGAAGGCACCTTTCGTCTTTATGTACGAGACGGTGTTGGCGGATTTAGGGGTTGTCCTCCCCTTTGACTTCTTCGAGGCAGATGTCTTGAGAATGCTGGGGATAGCCCCTTCTCAACTTCATCCGAACGGCTGGGCGGCGATTCAAGCTTTTAGGGTAGTCTGTTTGGCCCTAGGGATTTTGCCTACTGCCCCCGTCTTCCTCAGCCACTACACCGCCAGAGTCGGCCCATCTGTGGGGTGGGTTTCACTGACTCCTCTGCCCAACTCGGGTCTTTTTACTTCCTACACCGCCTCCTATAAGGGCTTCAAGAGCCGGTTCGTGAAGATCAAGGCGGCTGAAGCGGGTCACTTCTGCATTGATCCCTGGCCCTTACCGCTATACTGGCAGGAACCCCCAAAGTTTAAGGGGTTGGCGAGGAGTCAACTCCCCCTGGAGGCTAAGGTTGATCTGCAACTGCTGGACAATCTGCCAAGGGGGATGAGCTGCCGAGACATCGTGTCTTGGATCTCTTCGAACAACGCTACCCTCCGACTAAAGAGTGAGTCTTTTCGAGTTGATTTTGGACTCGGCCTTGCGCCGAATGTACTGATACGCTGTGTTTTGGTTTGCAGGTATGCTGAAGAAACAAGGCGTTGATATGGCTGAGCTGATCAAGAAAGCTCGCCTGACCAATGATGCCAGGAGTTCTGGCCGAAAGGCCTCGGGTGCCGAGACTGCTGCGGCTACTGCTGATAGGAGGCCGGCCACCAAATTGGCCGAGAAGGACTCAGCCCCAATGGTTGAAAGGCCGACGGCTCCGGTCGGGTCCGAGGCGGAGGCGGCCAAGCGGAAGGCCGATTCCGTCTTGGCTGAGGAGGCGGCTGCTAAGAAGGGGAAGGCTGCTGCTGCTCCTTCTTCTCCACCTGTGCCTACACAATCTCAAGGCAAGGTGGTGGTTACAACGGGGCCGGGCTTGCCTCTTGGGGGCCTGTCTTGCTATGTGGCCCCCCCCTCCGTTGGTTCCTTGTGGGGTCCTGGGTTTGACATGCGCAGCCTGCTTCCTGCCACTCGCATACCTCCTCATGACCGTGGGTTGCTGGTGTCGGCTGGAGTCGACAGTGCGGTTGATATGGTGACCGCCTACATGGCCCGCTCCATGGCCTCCTTGGAAGTTTGGCGAGGAATGCTACGGAAGGCCGAGCAGATAGTGGCCAAAGAGGCCATATCGAAGAAGGAGTTGGAGAAAGCTCAGAAGGCCAGGGCTGAGTCTTTAGCTGAGGTCGAGAGGATGAAGGAGGCTAGCCAGAAAGCCTGCGCTGAGGTGGAAGACCTGAAGGCTCAACTTGCTGCTTCTCAAGTCGAGTCCTCTTCGTTGAAGACAAAGACATCTTCATTAGAGGCTGAAGTTGCTTCGCTGAAGTCTACACTTGCTGATTCTCAGTCAAGGGTGGTGGAGGTGGAGGCTACTCTTGCTTCTAATGGGGAAGCTTTGAAGGCAGCAGAGGCTAAGGCTGCGGCTGCCGAGTCTGAGGCGGGCAAGTTAAAAGAGGAGAACGCTAGTCTTGCCGAGAGGGTGGCTTGCTTGGAAGGAGCCATTGTGGAGCAGCATGAAGATGGCTTCAACAAAGCCCTTAGGTAGATAGCTCTATTGGCCCCGGATTTCGACCTCAGCCCGTATGCTATGACGAAGGATGTTCAAGATGGGAAATTGATTTCCCTCTTGGACTCTCCTTGAATCTTGTAATGAACTTATTTATTAATGAAATGATTTTGGCATTTTCTTGTGTTCTGTGTTTTTTTATTTTTATATTTTTTTTGCTTTCTGTTGGTTATTTATTAATGGTGTCAGTCGGATTGGGATGTTGGTCTTGACTCGGACTCCAGGTTTGGGGGTAATATGATGGTAATGGGTTAATGGGATCGATACTTAGGGGAATGGAATAACGTAATAAGAAACAATGACTTCTGTACTCGGCTTAATGGGGGACGGTAAATGACTTAATGGGCTAATGAGACTAACATTTATAGGGAACAATGACCTCTGAACTCGGCTTAGTGGAGGGAGGGATAACTAACATTGAGGTGTAATGACTTGATGGGAATGAGACTAAGAGGAAGGCGGTTTCTAGACTCGATATCTGGGATCATGGGCTAATGGGGCCAATGCCTAATGATTTCTAAACTTGGCTTAGTGGAGGGGACTGAGAGTAAGGTTAGGATTACCACTCTGTAGTGGGTTGGTGGGTGGTTTTGATTCGGACTCGGCCTTGTGGTCGAGTTTTGGGGATGCAATGGTATGGCACCCAGCTAGTTTTTGCCCTCTACTCGGTTTGGGCTTGGGGAAAGCGGTTTGAAGGTATGGGGGGAAAATAGTTGTTTGAACTATAGGTGGGTGGAGTTTATCAGCCTACTCGGGTCGAGATGCGAGTCGGTCATTAGGGAGGCGGTACCGGGTGGGTCTCGGTGCTCTAGAGATCCGAGACCGACTCGGCGTCGTTGTGGACTCGGTCCCAATTGCTCCTGTGAGGTATAGGCTGGGTTCAGGCGTGGGGCCTTCTGGACTTAGAGAACAACCAGTTCGCGACGTGTTTGGAAATGTATTTTGTTTATGACAATTTTAGCATGCCTTGGACTCAAACGAAAATAAGAAGAGAAAAAAGGATAATGTTATTACTTTGTTGGAAAGATTACAAATTATTTCGGCAATAACATTTAACAACTGATTCGGGAATGAAATGAAAACTACTTGGACCGTGTTTTCCTTGATCTTCCATCGTCCAGGTGAGGGTCTTCACCTATCACCATGCCTTCTGGGACATTTCAAGGGTAGAACATTCTAACCGCATCTGCATTGACGGGGTAGGCCAGGTCTTGTCCCTCGACATTGGTTAAAATCAATGCTCCCCCAGAAAAGGCCTGTTTCACCATGTATGGTCCCTCATAGTTAGGTGCCCATTTACCCCTTTGGTCTTTGAAGTTGGGCAGAACCTTTTTCAGCACCATGTCCCCTTTTTGGAAGATACGGGGCTTTACCTTCTTATCGAACGCTCTTTTCACCCATTTCTTTGGTATAGTTGGCCATGGCACAAAGCGGTGAGTTGCTTCTCCTCGATGAGGTTTAATTGGTCGAGCGTTGTTGGACCCATTCGGTTTCGTCTAACTTGGCCCGGCCAATACCCTTAGGGAGGGTATTTCTACCTCTATTGGCGGGGACTGCTACGTGCCATATACGAGTGAGTATGGGGTCGCTCAAGTGGATGTTAAATGCAGGTGCGGTATCCATGTAGCGTATGGTAACATCTCGTGCCAGTCCTTGTAGGTGACCACCATCTTTTTGTATTATCTTTTTCAGGTTTTTATTGGCCGCTTCTACTGCTTCGTTCATCTTGGGACGGTAGGGTGTGGAGTTGTGATGGGTGATACGGAATTGCTCACAAAGTTCAGACATCATCTTGTTGTTTAGATTAGTGTCGTTGTCTGTGATGATGTGAGCGGGGAGGCCGTATCGGCATATGATGTCCCTTTTGATAAATCGTATCACCGTCCTGCGCGGAACGGAGGGGTAGGAGGATGCTTCCACCCACTTGGTGAAGTAGTCGATGGCCACCAGAATGAATCTGTGCCCGTTGGATGCTTTTGGCTCGATGGGGCCAATTACATCAATGCCCCACATAGAGAATGGCCAGGGGGCAGTGAGATTATGTAGCGTGGAGGGGGCGACATTGAGGCGGTTAGCGTATATTTGGCATTTTGCGCATTTTCGGACGTGCTGGTAGCAATCCGCCTCCATCTGGGTCCAGTAATAACCTGCCCGGAGTATCTTGCGAGCTAGAGTATGTCCGTTCCCATGGGTACCGAATATTCCCTCATGTACTTCCTCTAAAATTTGCCTAGCTTCTTGCTCATCTACACAATGGAGAAGTGTCATGTCGGAGTTTCTTTTGTAGAGCGTGGTCCCACTTAGTAGGAAATTGGAAGCTAGGCGTCGTAGAGTTCATTTGCTGTTTTCGGGGGCATCATCCGGGTATTTACCTGTTTCGAGGTATCTTTTTATGTCAAAATACCATGGTTCTGTATTACTCGACATTGTTGTTTCACGGGAAAGACACTGGCAATATGCAGTTTGTGGCTGCTGCCGGACTTGGATCACCATTTCCTGTCCCTCATTTACCTGTACCATGGCGGATAGGGTGGCGAGTGCGTCGGCCGTTTGATTTTCTTCGCGGTGGACGTGATTAAAGGTGATCGCGTCGAATGCTGACACGATTTCCTTTCCATAGTCATGGTATGGGATTAATTTGGCGTCCCTTGCCTCCCATTCTCCACGGAGCTGGTAGATGACCAGTGCTGAGTCTTCGAAAACCCTGAGCCTCCTTACTTGGTGCTCTAAGGCCATCAGGAGTCCCATGGTGCATGCTTCGTATTCGGCCATGTTGTTGGTACAATCGAAGCCTAACTTGGCAGCAAAAGGGAAGCACTGGTTGTTTGGCGAGACTAGGACGACTCCGATCCCATTTCCGACGACATTAGAGGCCCCGTCAAACCACATCGTCCATTCGTCGCTGCGTTGGTCTTGGTCTACTGAGGCGGCCATGAGGTGTTCGTCAGGGAACTCATGGTTCCATGGCTTCGCGTTTGGCAAGGGGTGGTAGGCGAGCTGGTCCTAGTGGGCGCTACCTTTAATGGTCGTTTGGTTTACATAGAGGATGTCGTATTCAGATAGGGCCATTTGCCAACGTGCGATTCGCCCAGTGAGGCGGGCTTTTGAAGATGTATTTGACCGGGTCGTTTTGGCCACCAGCCAGGTTGTGTGGGCCATCATATATGGTGCGAGTCTTTTTGGCGGCCCAGACGAGGGCACAACAAGTCCGTTCGAGTGCTGAGTATCTCGTCTCGCAGTCTGTGAACTTTTTGCTGAGGTAGTAGATGGCGTGTTCCTTTTTTCCGGCAGCATCTCTCTGACCTAGCATACCTCCCATGGATTCTTCTAATATAGTCAGATACAATATTAGAGGTCGTCCTGGAGCGGCTGGTACAAGTACTGGGGGGTTTTCTAAGTAGCGCTTGATCTTGTCAAAGGCTTCTTGGCATTCTGTATCCCATTCCTTCCTTTGCTTCTTTCGCAAGAATTTGAAAATGGGGACACAAGTGGCTGTTAGCTGAGAAATGAAGCGAGATATGAAATTTACTCGTCCCAGGAAGCCCCTGACCTCTGACTCCGTTTTAGGGGCTGGCATCTCCCTGATAGCCTTGACCTTGTTTGGGTCTACCTCGATGCCGTCTTCGTTAACCACAAAACCGAGCAGCTTGCCTGTTTTTACTCCGAAGGTACATTTGACCGGGTTCAATCGTAGCTTGTATTTGCGGAGTCTGGCGAAGAGCTTTCGCAAGTCTTCTATATGTTGCTCTATTGTTTTTGATTTTGCGATCATGTCATCTACGTAGACCTCGATTTCTTTGTGCATCATGTCGTGGAACAAGGCTACCATGGCTCGCTGGTATGTTGCGCCTGCATTTTTAAGCCCGAAGGGCATTACCTTATAGCAGAAGGTTCCCCATAATGTAATGAACGTAGTCTTTTCTTGGTCCTCCGGGAGCATCATGATTTGGTTGTAGCCTGAGAATCCATCCATGAATGAGAAGAAGGAGTGTTGGGCGGTGTTGTCGACAAGGATGTCGATGTGGGGTAGTGGGAAGTTATCTTTAGGACTGGCCTTGTTTAAATCCCTATAATCCACGCATATACGCACATTTCCATCTTTCTTGGAGACCGATACTATGTTGGCTACCCATTTGGGATAGTGGGCTACTGCGAGGAACCCCGCGTTCCACTGTTTTTCTACCTCATCTTTAATTTTGAGGGCCACTTCTAGTCTCATTCTTCGTAGTTGTTGCCTGATTGGGGTGACTCCCGGAAGTAGGGGCAATCGATGTTCGACAATTTGCCGGTCTAAGCCGGGCATATGTCTTGGTATGACCAGGCGAAAATGTCTGCGTATTCTTCCAGGAGCTCAAAGAGTTTGGCCTTTGATGCTGGGGGTATTTGTCTGCCTATGCGAATTTCCCTCCCGCTTTCTTTCTGCAGGCTCACACTTTCGAGGTCCTCTATTGGGGCCTCGAACCTTGGTTTTTCTCTGTTCCCATCCCGTTCTATGTCTACCAGGGCTTCGGCTTCGGTGTCGATGTCCTCGCCTGGTGCGTCAGGTTGGTCAAGTTCTTCATTCCCTAGGGGTGAGTCGTTCATTGGACTGTTTTTTTTGTTTTTTTTTAGGTAAGATTTTAGCGTGACGCGAGGAAAAGAAAAAAAAGAAGAAACAAGGAGAGGACAAAGGTAAGAGAATAAGACATGCTAAAATTTAATTGGGATAGTCTGGGTGATTTTTACAAGAGTAAGATAAATGGAAGGAAATGAAAACAAGTCATCAAAACAAATTACATTTCCACAAAGTCTAGGTCTAGTAGTTCTTCCGTGGTCCAGTTGGTGAGCTTTGCCTGTGTAGCGTATACCCAAGGGTCCTGGTCCTTATGTCCTTCTACGATTGCCGACACGCTTCCCCGCACGAATGAGGGTCCCCGAGTGCTTCCTTGGAGGTCTTTTGCCTGATACCCTATTCCGAACCGTCCTGGATTTTCAGATACCTGAATTGGGGCGGGTGTACCCGTCAGCTGGGGGCCTAGTCCTTTGCCCGGCTGGTATCCTTCCTTGATCATGATTTGTAATGCCGTACTGTCTTGGGGAGATGCGACGTCCTTGGGTTTATGTTCGCTATCGATCTCTAGTGACTGAAAGGAGGTTTCTAGCGCCTCTTCGTCCCCTTCGATGTATTCTTCGGGGGCGGGAGTGGTAATCATTAGCTCTTTTTCTCCCAGGATGCTGATGATGCGATGATCGCTAATGAATTTCACCTGCTGGTGAAGAGAGGAGGGTACGACGCCTGCGGCGTGTATCCAAGGTCGTCCGAGGAGGCAGCTGTACGCCGGGTGGATGTCCATGACCTGGAAATCGATGTTGAATAAGACTGGCCCAATGAGGATGGGTAGGGAGATTTCTCCCATGACCTCTCGCTTCGATCCATCAAACGCTCGTACTACTACGGGGCTAGCTTTTAATTGTGCGTCTATGGAGGCGAGTTTATCCAGTGTTGCCTTGGGGGGGACATTCAGGGAAGATCCATTATCGATGAGGACTCTGGCGATCATGTAACCACCGCATTTTACCGAGATGTGGAGTGGCTGGTTGTGGCCTTTTCCTTCTTTGGGTATCTCATCATCAGAAAAGGTTAAATGGCCTTTACTGGTGATGTTGTTAACCAAAGTGCCGAATTTTTCTGTGGTTATGTTATGGGCCACGTGAGCTTCCTGTAAGACTTTCAGGAGGAGGTCACGGTGGGCCTCAGAATGAAGTAACAGGGATAGAAGTGAGATCCGTGCCAGAGTTTTGTTCATTTGATCAAGAAGCTGGTGCTCACTACGCCTTATGATTTTCAGGAACTCTTCGTCCTCTTTTCCTAATGTCTGGACAGGCGTATCGGGAGTTTGGGCTTTCAGGCCCCGGAGAGCCTCGGGTGTGTAGATGCGCCCACTTCTGGTGAGGCCCCCTTCCTCGGCTATATTAATGACCTCCTTTGCGTGTCCTTCTTCCTTGGCTATTGCCGGTGGTGCCGGTTCGTACAGCCATGGTACAGCATGGTTGTCACGGTAAGTTGGCTGGGCCGCAACACTGATGGTGAGGGAAGGGCTTGTCATTTGTACCGGATCATAGTAAATGATAATAGGCTCCCTTGGGGGTTCTTGCCCCATTGCTACGATCCGGGGACATGGTGCGCCTCGGTGAGCTCGTAGTCCGTGGTGTGTTGGTGATGCTCCCCTCATGAGGCGGGGAGGGGTTGGTGCTTACATTGGGTTTTTGCTTCCAACTTGAGCCATCCCCCTTCTAGGAGATCCTGTACTTTATGTTTTAAGGCCCAGCAATTTTCCGTGGTGTGGCCCGGGCCCCCTTCATGGTATTCGCATTTAGCGTTCGGGTTGTAGTTCCGGGGGTATGGGGGCTCTAGGGGTCGTAGCGGCACTGTCGAGATCATCTGTTTTTGGAGAAGCTGGTGGAAGAGGGTCGTGTATGACATCGGTATGGGGGTGAAGACTCTCTTGAGGCGGTTCGTCCTTGGATCCTGGGCACTGGTTGGGTTTGTAGCTTCGACCCCGCTTGAGCTCGGGGTGGAGGATATAATGATCCCTGGAGGGCTGAGGGTTATTGGAGAAGTGTTTGGCCCCCCAACGGACACAGCGTTGGCCTCTCCTTTCCTTCTTTCGGGCAGGAACTTCCTTGCGGGATTGGCAGGGTTGTTGGCGAACTTCCCACGCTTGATCCCAACCTCGATTCGTTCCCCTACAATTACCAGGTCTGCAAAATTTGAGGCGACGCTCCCCACAGTTTTGTCATAAAAAGGGGCTGGTAGTGTTTCGATGAACATGGAGACCATTTCCTTCTCCGTCAAAGGAGGTTTGACCTGTGCTGCTAGTTCCCGCCATCGCTGGGCATAATCTTTGAACCCTTCAGAGTCAGGTTTAGACAAATTTTGGAGACGGGACCGATCTGGCGCCATGTCCTCGTTGTATCTGTACTGGCGGATGAATGCTTCTGCGAGATCCCTCCAAGTTTTTACTTGCCCTTTCTCCAGGTTAACGTACCAAGTTAGGGCGGGGCCGGTGAGGTTGTCTTGGAAACAATGCACCAAGATCTTGTCGTGGTGGACGTAGGCTGCCATTTTCCGGCAGTACATGGCCAAGTGTACCCGGGGGCAGGAGCTACCCTTGTATTTTTCAAACTTGGGGGTCTTGAAGTCTGCCGGGAGGACTACGTCGGGCATCAGACAGAGTCGGACTCGTCTAGGCCGTGGCCCCCGGTACCCTCAATGAGTCGGACTCGTTGCTCGAGGGAACAGATTTTTTCGTCGCGGATCGGGGTGACCTCCGAGTGCCTGAGGGTGACCCCTGCCTGGGTTGAGGAATAAGGATAGTGTGGGAGGCTCGCCGTGACCGGGGGCAAAGGTCGCCCTGTTTCAGGCTCTTCCAGTGTTGGGGCTTCGGCGGGTGCTTTCCATCCTAAAGGCATTCCGTATTGCGGAGTAAAGCCCGGGGGGTACGTTGGGGTTTCCTGGGTAGCGGCGTTTGAGGCTGTTCCGATTGTATCTACGGGAGAGGGTGGGGGCGCGCCTCGGGTAAGGAGCTCGAACACCCTGTTCAGCTGTTCCTTTATTTCTCCCATGTTTTCCCTCATTTGGCCGACCTTTGCCCTGGTCTGGATATTTTGCTGCTCTAGCTCGTCTATTGCCTGCTCCATGTGCCGGGTGCGGGCTCGAGTATGGTACTGGTGGCTAGGTGTGTGTATCGTAGTTGACCTGGATATCGAGGGAAGGGGAATTTTGGCGAAAAGAAAGGAGTGGGGTATGCATAAAAAGTCCAATTACGGGTATTATTTCAAAAAAATGAATCACCAAACACACAAATAGTTCCCAAAACAGTATATGGCCTAATCTAATCAGGGCAAGGGGGTCCGAGCCCTTAGTTGATCATAAAACTCCCTACAAAGACCTAAGAATCCTGTTATTTCCCTAGGTAACTTCATGAAGCCAGCCATGCCCTCTACTGCTTGGAGACTTCGGGGTATGTCTTTTAATGCCAGGTTAGCCATGCTTGCTAACTTGAAGAATTTATCCTTCCAGGAGGCGGTTTCAGCCATGGCCACATTTACTTGTTCTTCGGCGCTATCGGCTATGTCCTGACATCGTCGCTTCCACCCCTCTGCCGTTTGCTTGAGTCCTTGGATGGTTTCCCTAAGTTGGGCCTTTTCTTCCTCTGCCTTTGAGCGGGCTTTGACTGCTTCCAGCAAGATCCTCCGTTCCTGTTCTTTCAGGAGTTCTTTGGAGAGATTGGCCCTTGTGAGTTCCTCTTCTAGGATAGTCAGCTTCCCTTGGAGTTGGCGGAGTTGCTCTTGCTGCTCGGCTTCTCTTTTTCGCCCCTCTAGAAGTGCTTTTTCGAGCCGTTCTTTGTCTTTGGTTACCTGGTCGCGTTCGGCCCTTCTTGTGAACATCTCCTGGTCGGCAGCCCTAAGGCAGCTGCTGATTCTTAACCGGGCCTCATGCTCTACCTTGGCCTTTTTGGTGATTTCATCGTTTACATGTTTTTCGTGGTAGACCTCATCTAGTGCTTCCTCGAGTTTCCGTTTCCAATGTGCCTTTTCAGCCTTTGTTTGGTCCAGGGATCTTTTGAGCCGTTCGACCTCGAGGGTTTCCTGCACTTCGTATGGCTGGGTGTCTGGGCCTCGAGACCGGACCTTATCCCAAGGGAGCTTGAGCTCCTTGACTCGTCTTTCTACCCATTGGCGGTATTCCGACGAGGCTCCGCAGCTTCGGAGCTTTTCTGAGGTTCCCCTTTTGGTTGGGTTGTTCTAGGCACGTCGTATTTTGCGGTAATGGACCCCTTCTCGTGCCTCGGGCCCCCGTAGTGCAAAAGGGGTCAGGGCCTTCTCTGATGGTGGGGCTATTATCGGATAGCCGACTTGCCGGACCGCCAGTTCTGGATTGTAATTGATTGCCCCTTGTGTCCCTAGTAAAGGTACATTTGGATACCCTTCACATTTGATGACGACATGTTGTCTTTCGTTCTATGGTGGGTACCAGCGGACGGATCTCTCGATTGTCTCTTCGAGCTTTTGAGTCCATTCTTTATTAGTCATGGAGGGAACCCAACACCATTTGAAATTCTCTATGGGACAGGTGGTGCGATGTTTGCATTGGAAGAGGTGGGAGGTCAACCAGAGATACAGAAGGGGAGTGCAGCCTCTCAAGATCCCTCGCCTCTGTTCGCCGCACTGATGGAGGGAATAGTATGTGTCTGGCCAGATCGCCATGGTGGGGTTTTTTCTCCTCTGTTTTTCCCTGGCTAGGAATACCTCCATGGTTGTGCGGTCCACGTGGTTTTTTCTGTCTGGGGAATAGTAAGATCCCATATATCAACAGTCCGAGGGCGTCTATGAAGGTGGGCGATCTTTTTCCCGATCGGAATGTTTCGAGCCTCCGCTCAAAGGTAGGCCCCGGGGAGGCCTTTCTTGCCGTGACGTTTCTTTATGGCCCGAGCTAGGTCCGCCTCGGAGTTTTTTAATAGGCGGGCTATGGTGCCTTTGAAGGGGTCCGCTCTTGGTGGAAATATAGTGCCCCATCCTCCAAGGGTAGGCCGAGTAGCGCTCATACTCCTCCATTGTAGGGGGGGGCCATTTGGAAGTTCTTTGAAGGTGAAACATCTTGCTTGCCAAGCGTCATAATATTGAATCGGGGCTTCTAGGGCTTCACTTGGGTTTCAATTTCCAGGAGGTGTAAGAGATTGCCATGTACCTTCTCGAAATTCCTACGCCATTGCCCCTTTAGATGATCGGGCCGAGGTTTGAGAGTGTGTAGTTCCGCACTCGGACTGGACGGGATACCCTATTCTGCTGTTGAGGATGTGTCTGGTTACCATTTTCTGAAAGTCCTGTAATTAGTTAAGTCGTCATGCAATACCGGGTTGGTTTAGTTTCGGGCGGATCGGGTTTGGATGACTGGCTCGGCAAACTAAGGTAGGCTTAGGGCTTTCGACTAGGGTTCATGACTCGGGTTAAGGTCCGGCCAGCTGACTTGGAGGCCTAGTGTTTGGGGTTGGGTTGGCTTGGGTTGATTCAAGATTTTATGACTCGGACTGGATAGGCTTGGTTTGTTTGGTGGATGACTTAGGCTGGGGTTTGGTTGGACTAGGGTTTAGTGGGACGACCTGGACTGCGTATGACTCGGGTTGGTTGGCCGTCTAAGGTTAAGGCGACTCGGGTTAAGGTTTACTTGGTAGACTCGGTTTAAGGTTTACTTGGTAGACTTGGTTTAAGGTTTACTTGGTAGACTGGGCTCAAGGTTTGCTTGATAGACTCGGTTTAAGGTTTAACTGGCCGGCTTGGGCTAAGTTTATGACTCGGACTAAGGTTTAGTTGGCTGACTTGGACTAAGGTTTATGACTCGGACTAAGGTTTATTTGGTTGACTTAGGTTAAGATTTATTTGGTTGACTTGGACAAAGGTTTATGACTCGGACTAAGGTTTAGTTGGCTGACTTGGACTAAGGTTTATTTGGTTGACTTGGGCTAAGATTTATTTGGTTGACTTGGACAAAGGTTTATGACTCGGATTAAGGTTTAGTTGGCTGACTTGGACTAAGGTTTATGACTCGGACTAAGGTTTATTTGGTTAACTTGGGCCAAGATTTATTTGGTTGACTTGGACAAAGGTTTATGACTCGGACTAAGGTTGGTTTGGACTGAGGTTCATGACTCGGGCTAAGGTTTATCCGATTGACTTGGTCTAGGTTTATCCAATAAGCTTCTAGAAGAATCCCCCAAGGTTCTCGCCATCAGATATCTAGACTTCCTTACCATTAGGCTCCTGGGTCTATGGACTCCCCGAGGTTTCCAGCACGATCAGGACCAATTTCCCAGAGTGTCTTGGGCCCTCAAAGTTATCAGCCCTGTGTGGAACTATCACTTGGCCACCGTTACAGAGAAATCTCCAAGATGGGTACCGCTACACGCCCCGCACTCCTTAGCTCTCAGGTCCGGGTATAGGACTGCACTCATGGATATGTTCGCTCATTATAGCACCCCCCTTAAAGGACTGCCCCCGTATGAACCCCCCACAGTATAATAGCAAAATATTATCGTCTATCCTATGATTTCATGCAATACATATGAAAGACAAGCAAAGCTAAGACCCTACAAGACTTAGCATCATAAGCACCACCTCCCCCAAAGCGGGCTAACCTAATAGGGCTCACTCTCGATGAAGTTCCCAGTTGAGTTATTTATCCGTCACAACCCAAAAATCGTGACGCAAGGACCGACTCAGCTGTACTCATGACCGACTCAGTTTTCGGCCATCCGAGTCGCCACCTACATTTTTTTAGGAACATAGGGAAACCTAAGGAAAGGCTGGTCTCGGGCGCCAGGATGTGGGTTGGGAGTTGGTTACATGCCAGGAGGGCATGAGGGCTTCCCCGGCATGCCTATCACTTGACATTACCCTTAGTTAACCATATGGGGGAGAGGTAGTGCTTGCATTGGGTTGTGTTTTGGTTTAAGTCTTGGGGAGAAGGAGGCTCAAGTGAGGTGTTCTGAGATTTTTTGGGGTTTAAGATTTGAGGAATTTGAGATTTTGACTTGATAGAGTGTACCCTCTAGGCCTACGCACTTCGGCTTTTAGAGGGTTCAAAGTCCACGTAGCCTGGGGTGTTTAGGCAAGTGAGGGGTTAGGCTGGATGGTCTTATCATCCTCGCCGAGTCATGCTTTCGGTCAAGAGGTTCAGGCCGAGACATACTCGGCCATGGGTGAGGTTCGATTTCTCCGGGCTGATGACTACGAGGCTAAAAGGGATCGAGCAGGGTCGTGGCTTGATGATGTGAGCAATATTATGTTAATTACTTAAAAGAAAAGGGGATCGACCAACCTGGATATCGAGGTGAGCAGATGACTCTTGCTTGTGGACCAAGATCCTGGGCTTGCCCTTCGGGCCTGACTCGGGGACGCTTCCTTCCTTTCTTAGCAATCGTCCGCTTTTCTTTTCTCCTCTTTCTTTCTCTTCCCTCCTCCTCCCTTTCTCCTCGTAGCGGGGGTTTTATATAGGATTGGGTAGTGGCGGGGTGGTTTTTCTTGGGCGGTGGTTGTTGTTGGGTGATAACTAAGTCGCCAACATGGGGAGGTGGTTAAGATTCCTAATAT